>OMOT01060992.1:0-13375 GCA_900312575.1 Acanthochaenus luetkenii | reverse complement strand
TATTTGTCTGCTTATCGCATTATGTTGCATTCCAATGTTACTCGTATGTCAGTGTCTACTTTAGTGTGCATGGCTATCTGTTATGTTTGTCCTTCTATACCTACCATGGTTTATTTTGCCTCATAATGCAATCTTGCTGATTTTTACAATACTTGTTTCTGTATTGTTTTATGTCTTTTTTTATTTATCTACATTGCTTTGCATGATATTCTGTTTTATTGTTTTTAATGACTACTCAAACATCATGCCCAGGGACAGCATTTAAAAACTAGCCAGTTGGATAACACTGGCACATTTACGGTAATGTTGATTAACGTGCATTATCCCTGTAAAAAATAAAACATGAAAACATATTTGAACGTTTGAGCTGTATCTCATCCCTCTAAGACTTTCAAAGGGGATGAGGAGAGAATAGCGATGGATATAAAGCAGTGTACTGGTCTGTTTTCTGCCTCTCATGTGCGTTGATGTTTAACTGTGTCTTCCCAAAACAGGAATTAGGATCATGCAGACGAGACATGTAGTTAGGCTAATGAAAGCAGTATTTAACTATAGTCTCTGGCCCATTCAGCTCGCCCACAGCATTTAAC
Organism: Acanthochaenus luetkenii; assembly: GCA_900312575.1. Taxonomy (NCBI): domain Eukaryota; kingdom Metazoa; phylum Chordata; class Actinopteri; order Beryciformes; family Stephanoberycidae; genus Acanthochaenus; species Acanthochaenus luetkenii. Next base: position 12,785 of record OMOT01060992.1, on the reverse strand, counting down.
TTTCTTACACAAGCTGTAATCCATCCATTACTCTCCATTGGCAGGTGAAAGCCATCAGCCGTGAGAAACAGGAAGAGGACATGAAGGGACAAGATGAGGGCAACACGCGCCATGCGACCCGTCACCAGGTAATCTCATTTTGCTGTCGTTGCCATCAAATTGTGAGTTTACTTTCTTATAGGGAAACATGAATATTATCTGGGGCTACACAATAAATTGTCTAATCATAAATCACAAATATTGTCTTATCGGTCATATTGATTTCAGTTCATATTTAATGTACATTCTCTGTACTTGAAAATGTCAAGATGTTGATATATAATTTTTCTTAAATGATTACAATATAACAATCTGGATTATAATTTTAGCCGTAATTGTGCAGCTCTAATATTATATAATGAAAGTGAATGGTTGTATTTCTCGTGTTTTCAGGCCCCTACATCGAAACAGAGCAGATACAAAGAGCAGGTGGCTGAGACGAGGAAGGGGAGGAACTCTGGACTACAGAAGGATCAGAAAGAAAAGCACATGGTATGAGATACACACTCCAGCATCCTGTAGTTCATTAGGACAAAAACCTTGGTGTAGTGCACTTTGACTATCATCCTGTGTTTTACTGTCACAGTTGGTGCTCCATCACATGGCTGGTAGGTTGTCTCATCCATGTTCCTCTTTCTGTGGGGTCTGCAGGAGCATCGTCAGACCCATGGCAACACCAGAGAGCCCTTGCTGGAGAACATCACTAGTGAATATGACCTGGAGCTTTTCAGGAAAGCCCAGGCCCGTGCATCCGAAGACCTGGTAACGGGCTTTTTCCAATCTCCAGTAATATCCCAATCTGCCACACTCTCATAATAATTTTGTCAACTGAGTGAATTGATTATAGTATAAAGACCAGAACATGCCTTTGTATTTCAGAACTGAATATTACGAGGGTCCTAGCAACAGTCAACTAAAGTAGAAATAGTAGCTAGGGCAATAAGCTGTGGTGCTCACCTATGAAATGTCACCCACTTTTGGTGTTACACACACACAGACCAACCATGCTATATATCTTCTTATTTGCACATCTGCTCTGTAAATCTGATGATTTAAATAGCCAATTATGCACATTTGCACACTAATTTAGCAAATCGATAAACTGCAACTCTGAAAATCTGTCAGTAGTAACAAATATAATTATTTACAGCCAATGTGAACTCTGTTTGCATGGTGAAGGCGCTCTATCTTTAATCTTCAATATGTTTTATTTGTTGTATTTTTATCTTTATCTAATTTAGCTGTTGCATTAACCCCCTTTTCCCTCAGGGTATCAGTAAAGTAAATCTTATCTCATAATCACACAGATGTTCGGTGGATGACCGTGTCACACAGGTTGACTTTAAGACCAGCGGTGACGACATGTTTTCCTCCTGTCACCCCTCTCGCAGGAGAAGCTGCGTATCCAGGGCCAGATCACGGAGGGCAGTAACATGATCAAGACCATCCTGTTTGGCCGCTACGAGCTGGACACCTGGTACCACTCTCCCTACCCCGAGGAGTACGCCCGCCTGGGGCGCCTCTATGTCTGCGAGTTCTGCCTCAAGTATATGAAGAGCCAGACCATCCTCAGGCGACACATGGTGAGAGGTCTTTAGATATATCTATTTACCCATATCTTTATTTTATTTTTATGTCATACCCAATGAGTTTATTGGGAGTAAATGATGTTTTTAATGTGTGTGTTTCCAGGCCAAGTGTGTGTGGAAGCATCCACCAGGAGACGAGGTCTACAGAAAGGGGGCTATATCTGTGTTTGAAGTTGATGGCAAAAAGAATAAGGTAGGGAGCCTGGTTGTGTTTTTTCTGCTTTCAGTTTGCTCATAAGATGAATACAAGATTAATTGCGGCGTCATCAACAAGTACGTATTAGTTAGTATCTTTGTGCACACATCTTCCAGAGGTTTTTTTTAGACACTGCTTTGTGATTTGCTTTATACACATGCACAGCAGACTCCACGGTGACCTCAGTCCTTTAGAAAATCAAGTAATTGAATGAATCAAGTGAGGAAATTCGATTTTGTCCCCAGATCTACTGCCAGAACCTGTGTTTACTTGCGAAGCTCTTCCTGGACCACAAGACGCTGTACTACGACGTGGAGCCTTTTCTCTTCTATGTCATGACTGAGGCCGACAACACTGGCTGTCATTTAGTGGGATACTTCTCCAAGGTAAATACGGAACAACCGTATGTATGCTACATGTCCCCGAAACATTATTAGTAGTGATATTAATTTTGAAATATATTTGGAAGAAGCAACTAAAATGTATGTTTTTATTTATTTTCTGTCTCCAGGAGAAGAACTCCTTCCTCAACTATAATGTCTCCTGTATCCTGACCATGCCACAGTACATGAGGCAGGGCTTTGGCAAGATGCTCATTGACTTCAGTATGTATATTTTCATTGATTTCCTCTTACTTTGTCAATTGGTTATTGATGTGGTAATGACATATAGTGTTGGAAGTCCCAGAATGTTTTACAGCTTAGTGAGAACAAATCAGAAATAGTACCGTTTAGTCCGAGTAATACCATAAATATGAGACAAAATTATCTTGGCGCTCCGTCAGTGAATATTAAGTCGGTTGTTGAAATTTAGGAGTCAGGTTATGGGTTAGCAGTTATGCAGTCCTGTTTCATTTAACAAAAAAAAACATCCTTGAAATTAAGTAGTTTTATTGTACAATCTGGAGAAAGTCATTTAATGCTTTTATTTCTTCTTGCCTTGACGACTGCAACTCTCTTTAATCCCGCCTTCATCTTATACGGAATGCAGCAGCAGGATTTTAATTGGTGGTAACGGAAGAATCATCCCAATTCTGGTATCAGCTCGCTGGTTACCCGACTTTTGGATTTTGTAGATTTGAATATGATAAGATGAAACTTTATCATCCACAACCTTATTATATAGATATTATATACTGAAAATATACTGGTATACGGATAGGTTTTGCCCCCAGTTACATGCACTTTTCTGTTTTTCTTTTCTTTTCTTTTCTGTTTTGTTTTTGTTTTTCGAGTTGAAGCTATGGGTCCAAAAATCACTCCCTTTCATCGTCTATGGAGAAACCCCAAAGTTTACTTCTTGATGACTTGAGTTTGCGTCTTGGTTCTCCTTTCTGAGAAAGAGTTGTTCATATTCATACCAAGACTTGTTCTAACATGAGACGTCCATTTTAATAAATTACTGCCCACTCTTACAAAATAGTTGCTGGCATGAAAGTATTATGGGGTTGATGTTTAAAGTTATGAGCCGTCACAATACTTTTGCTTACAAAACGGTTATTTTATTGATAGAATAATCTGTGTTTAGATTATTAAATGTTTGCATTTATTTATTTTCTTTTTTATTTATTTATTTATTACATAGCATTTAGGAATTAAATCCTTCAGATATTTGGACTGTGTGCAGACCGTAGGAATAACATGGAGCGTTCTCCCTTAACCGATCCCCTGCTGACGGTGCTCCATGCTATGTGTAGGCTACCTGCTGTCCAAGGTGGAGGAGAAGGTTGGCTCCCCAGAGAGGCCTCTGTCTGACCTGGGCCTCATCAGCTACCGTAGCTACTGGAAGGAAGTGCTGCTCAGATACATGTACAACTTCCAAGGCAAGGAGATCTCCATCAAAGGTGAGTGAGAACACGGAGCTGATATGCAACTTGCTCCACCTAGGAATAGTGCATTGCTCTCCTACTGTTGAGATAATGTACAAAGGGAATGTAAAATACATTTCCATTCAAATATAGCTCATTATCAGGTTGGGAAATGCTTATTTAACACATGAAATGTTCTCTTACAGGCATTTGAGCAAAATATACACGCATACCTATACCAAAAGATTTACTGTTGTAATATTTTCTTTAATAGAGATCAGTCAGGAAACTGCCGTCAATCCGGTGGACATTGTCAGCACCCTGCAGTCTCTTCAGATGCTCAAGTACTGGAAGGGAAAGCACCTGGTCTTGAAGAGACAGGTGAGATACCGGCCTGTTGGTCTGTATTCGTTACTGTTGAGGCTTAGTGCCTCTTGAAAGAGACGAGAGTATGCCGTTTTGCTCTGGCTGAACGAGGGTCCACTTAGACTAACTTAATTCCTCTGATTCTCTTCCTCTTAGGACCTGATTGATGAGTGGAAGGCAAAGGAGACCAAGCGAGGCAATAATAACAAAACCATTGACCCCAGCTCACTAAAATGGACCCCGCCCAAAGGGACATAAGCACTAACATCCTACTGAATAATCTCGCCACCAGCCACAAGTAGTCCAGACCCACCAACTCAATAAATATCAGTGCTCTTTCTTTCCTGTTTTTACCCGATATTCCCCAGCGGCTTTCTCCTTTGTATCATGGAACCTTGTTATTACCTTGTTGTTTTACACTTCAACTCATATTTATGTTTTAAGTACCATGCGTCACAGTTCAATGGATTCTTGACTGAAATATAGTCAAACAATTCAGGTTGGAGAGTTTGTCCTTTTTGTTTTAAAATGATCTACTTCCGCTGTGCTTTGAATTGTCTTTGCATTAGATGGATAAAAGGTCCAATGTGATGGATGCCATGAATGTCTTGTTTTGCCCATGTACAAAAAATACAAACCTTCTTTTGGCAGCATTTCTTTTTATTATTTCTTTCAGTGCATTTTGAAGATGGTAGTTGTTTCGGTTTAGGATTAATTCAATATCAGTGGCATGAACATGAAACCATAAGTGTTTTTTTGAGGAATATTATGTTTTGTATTGTTTTTTTTTAGTTCTTTTTTTTTGGTTGGTATAAAATTGTATAGATCATATGAATATGTACGTCCTTTTCCAGCTCTAGTAATACTGGAGTTGGGCCCATTCCTCTTGTGAATCTGCCAAATAAAAGAATAATACCATTCAGATATTGACAATTTGTTCAGAATACCACACATTTCACCACAATACCACTGTAAAAAATGCACACAGAAATAAAACCTCAGGTTTTTGTATTGACACGATCATACCTTGCTTGTGTGATTCCTCTGAAACATCAAATGCAGTGCTTGCAGATGGAATTATTCTGGTTAAAGATTCTGCAATAAACAAAAACATGTCATCTCAGCATTTTAACGGGATTGCTTAAGCCTGGTTGTACTTTTAATCTGCAGTGTTAATTGTGTAGTAGCAATTTGTTATTTTTTCTATAAATAAAGTTGCCTTGAGATTTTGTCTGGTTTTATTTGTCCTTACCACCGCTAGAAATGCTTCTTCCCATCAGGCCCACAAACATCTCTCCATTATTTCCTTAAGGTGTATGAAACATAGGCATATTAAATGGTAATATATTACAAGTCCTGCCACAAAGGGAATTGTAATTATTTAGAAAATGTATTGAGAATTGCTCACTTTCAAAGATAGAAAGTGAATTGCTCTGTTTAGGTAAGATTGCTCATCGAGGCTACTTACGATGTCTATTCATTCGAGTAGGTTGCTTTACGCCTGTGAGACAGAAAACCTAGTTACTGGTAAACCTATAGATGTCAACCTATCACCATGCACAGGGTTGAATGAACACAACAATTGACAATTACCTGAGCGTTTGCCCATGAGTCCATAGAACTGAAGGGCTTTAGATCTCTTCATTAGGCTGGTCAGGCTCTTCTCCAGTGATTCATCCTGTCAGAGAAATCCACAACAGCTTTTATTTCTCACATTAGTGTGAGTAAATGTTTTAAATTATTTTCTAAATATTCACTTACATAAACACTTAAATACACTTTCATTTCATCAACAAATAACTGAGCATTCATTTCATATTTCCTGGATATTTAACATGTTCAAGGCATCAAGTGATAATCCATCCAACAGGGAATTGTGAACATTTTCCTTTTGAGACAAACAGCAAACGGTTGATGCTCACCTGCCAGTCTTTCGGTAGCCCGCTCTCCTCTCCCACGCTGAAAGACAATCCCCGATAGGTTTGCACCACCGCACAGAAAGCAACGACAACAAGCTGGAGCTTCCAGTTATCCATTTAGGTGTTAAGCTGGTTGAGGTCTTCACCAGAAATATATTTGCTTTGCGTCTCTTTAATCAAAGCAGTTATTACGGTTATCGGCCGTATGAGCCAGGAATTGTTGAGTGGAAATGATCTTCGCCTGATGTGATGCGGTGTTGTCTGCATACTGTCTGCTCCAACTGGGTGCCTTTATACACCGTGCAGCAGTCCCCTCCCCTTTAAACGTGGTCAAATAAGTACGCACTCGCCTCCGTTGCGTTTTGCTCTAAGGAGAGACTCGGAATCGTCCAGATTTCTCATTCTAAATCAGGTGCATGAGATCTCTTCAAACTAGCTTTTGTATTTTTGCAGCCGTTACACATGAAACATCTGATTTACACGGCGTGTCAAATATCACACAGTCCTCAATGGGAACATACTGTATATTCCTCATTTGTGCCATAGCTGGAACTGGAAAGTCATCCAGAAATGTCATTTAAGCAAAGCACACACACACACGTAGCAGACAGAAGGTACTACGACACGCATATTTACACTTCCAGGTGGTCACCTTTCATTCCCATGTTTATTAGACATCCGGAAAACACTATTGGTCCCCTTCCCTCATTTGTGACCTTGCGATGTGCATACGCTTCTTTGATATCAAGAGGGCGGGACAGCGGTCGCCTCGGGTCTTTGAACAATGCTTCGTGAACGCAACCAATCTGCTTTGAGGTTAGTGATTTAAGGGGTTAGCCAACTGACATAGTGAACTAGTCCTAAATGAATTAAAGCAGGGCAGCCCAAACATGGCCTTCCAGGTCAAAAAGAGCTAGATCAGAAATATATAGATTTTTGAGATTGTACACCAGATTGTACACCACATTGTACACCACATTGTAGTGTAACTAAGAGGCACTTGGTCTTAAATAAATGAACATTGGTCATCAGGAATATCTTAAGGCCCGAGCATTTCATTCACGTCACGTTGTATCCATCCATGGCCTGGTTGGTTCCTGGAGTCTCCTCATTTGGAATGAACTCCTGAGACTTTGATCAACCTTTTCACCGCATCTAATAAATACACCTCAAGCCCCCAATACTGACGCACGAGATATTGCTAAGCGGCAGCAAATAGGCATCTACCATTTCGATTGCTGTCAAATATGTATGAATTGTATGGCACAATATAACCCGTATTACTGAAAGAGTAATGTTGAAAGTGATGAGGCGATAGTTCAGCAAAGGTCACTTCATTTCCATCTCCTGGGGTAATTACGCAATTACGAAACCTTTTCATGATCTTTTAAATACTAATATGTAACGTGACGTTGTTTTCTCCAACACACTCTGGCTATAGACATTTCTGGAGAGGCAATTACGCGTCAATCTGAGTGATCTGAGGACGCCCTCTCGAAACAACGCTGACTCACACATCAAATGGTTTGATCCCCGCACAGGTGCTTCTAAAAGCAAGAAAAGCCCGGGACAATTTGGCCTGAAAGGGCAATTACACCTGAACAGCCCTTGAGTGCACATAGTCTAACGTGGAAGTGGTGAATCAAAAGAAATCGGAGGCCCAACATTTGCATGTGAAATGGTCCGGCGGCCACAAAGAGCAGAACACTGTATTTCCATGTCACGCACGTTTGGTGATTCACTGCAGATGTTGAGTCTGGTGTTAACCAATGAGTGACGTCCATTTAAGCTTCAAATATGTGATTATGAGCATTATTTTATTGTGTTTACTGTTTAATATATATATATGTCATTTGTGCTTTTTACGACGATATATGCTGAATAAATGTAGACATGGGTCAACCTGCCATCTTTAGCGGGATCCGTTACGCTGATAAGATGAGAGGCATGTTATCTTCATCGTTGTAGATCACCTTCTTACAGGTGCATCATGGGAATCGTGCATCGGCACAGCGAGCTACCAGTCTGGTCTCGGCGAGAACAGCATTGAAAGCCCATTATAGATGAATAGTGGTATAAATGGAGGACCGCCTCACCCTGCCCACGCCTGTGCGGGGCATTCATTGCTGCAGGGATGAATTGTGACTCATTTCCATTGGGAGTGACTTGTCCAATCGGAACGCATCCTGTGCTTTTGTATGGTTTTTATTGTGACTTTGGGAGACGTTTGAAATTGCCTCTCTCCGTGTCCTCTGACGGGTATAAAAGAAATATGCACCGTGAGGAGCAAGGCCAGATCTCATCCCCTGCTCTCATACCATTGGTAATCTAACAGGGAACATGTGGTGCTCACCTGAAGTGGGCTCTCTTTTGAAACGTCGACTTGAATGGACGCCAAGGACACGAGTTATCCGAACGCGGGCCACGGGAGCCCGTCCATCCCAGCTGGTGGAACGGGGGCGTTCACGGCGGGCCTCAACTGACGCGCTGACGATTTCCCGGGGAATCCTCTCTCCGCTTCATTTCAGAGATTAATAAACGGTGCCCATCTTTCGTGCGTCGGCGCCCGCAGTCATCTTGTGATTTAATCACGCATGCCGGCCTTGACAGCCCTTTCATATGGTGGCTGCCTTATTGCTTCCAACTGAAATGCAGCCTACTGTGTGATACTGATAATCGTCAGGCAGGGAAATTGAACATGACAGATTCATCTGCGCATCATTTGTTTGCGGTCTACAGTAATAAAAACCATCATCCCTCCTCTTCTTCCGACTCTTGTGAATAACTGATGTCACATGAGGATTTCTAACCGGTCTCACAGCTCTGCTTTGCTTAGCGTTCTCTTATGTGAATTGCTCTTAGTATTGATTTTGTGTTGTTTTGATTCCTCGTCTGGTTTGAAGAAAAACCAAAGCAGGCACATACAGATAAATGACACGTGACAAAATCGGTCCTCGTCCCAGTGTTACAGTCGGAGCCGCGGCTTGTAACCTCCTGGTAACAGATGGTGCGTTATCAGATGAGCCGGGCCCCCACCGATGCAGAGACGTGGCGAGTTTAGTGCGGAGGCCTGCTGTCATCACCTATTGGTCCGACAGAGCTGCTTTAATGGCTCCTAAGGCTGCCTGTTAGACCTGCCGCCTGCCCATCGCCACACAATCTGGGATCCACCTTAGCAGTCGGTGGGGTTTGTTGGAGCTGGTCAGTCAGGTGAGCAGCGGATGAAAAGTGACAAAAGGTGGCCACTGGAAACATGTCGCACCATTAAGGTATACTGTCAAATATGAAGGCGCGCCCACTGCAAAACATCAAGCAAGTTGACTGAACGCTTGGGTCAAAGTTCATCAGTTGTTCTGAGGCAGTAAATCTCACAGACTAAACTTAAGACAATACGTTTGATCAACGGATATCATGTCATGTTGAATAAATGTATTCCACCAGTGTTATCTATTCTTTCACAGCGAGGAGGTTTTTAGTGTCAGTTATTTTCTGTGAAACATAATAATTTGATAACTTATTGAATTGTAGATCATTCTGTTTCATGTTGATGTATTTCCACCACTGTGTTTCAGTTTGAAGACATTGTGGGTGAACTCCAACCTCGTGACGTGAACCATGGAGCTCCAGGCTTCTGCTGAGTTCAATGACGACTTCAGACCATATCAGACCAACCAGAGGGTGAACTCATGGAACCGCTCCTCTCTGTGAGTCTCATACTAGACATTATATATGCACAACAGTCTTATATTGGTTTGCTGGTGTTAAACTATATATATATACTGCATGGCAAAAGGAGAAGACAGCGACTCGGGTGGACACACACCATCTGCTCAGGTAAGATGAACAACATTGTTTAACGATGTCGAATAATCTCATATAATGCATTAACGTGATGATATGGAGTTCCTCCGTTTGGTTTCCAGATGATGGTGATGATCACACTGTGATCAAGTCCAAGATTCTTCCGCAGAGTCTTTAGACGCTGCCGCATCTGCAAGCCAAAGGTGGATGAGGGCGACCTGCCACCTCTGTACCCTACACACTGCCTCACCTGTGACACGCGGGACTATTTTACCGTGAGTTTACTTTTATGCCAATTATCTCACTTATCCCACTGGCTTCCTTTGGACATCTATTGGACATGTTGAAGTGTGAGCGTCTGCAGTAATGCAGTCATGCAGAAGGGGGCAGTGTTCTCTAGCAGTTGAATTCACGGGCGCCAACCTCTGCCTCGCTACTGGCTCGCTGTCATGTTGAGAGGTATATCTGTCTTCCTGCTGAATGTGAGTCTCCTTTGGGAGTTGAACACGTTTCCCAATCAATGTTGATGAATTATTTATTTTATCACTTTGTTTTTCTCTCTGTTTGGGTGAAATAGCTCAAACTGAAGGAATGTGCAAGTAATCCCTCGGCCAGCGGCAACGTGACATGTATTCATATTTGTTTTCGATTTTTTGCGGTCTGTTTCTATTCTGTTTGTACGTTTACAAATATAGACATCCAAGAATCAGCATATTTCTGCAACCACAAAGAAATCTGACATTTGTTACACATGTGTCGCACAGTGAACTTGTAAAGTTCTGTTCTCACTGTATTGAATTACAACTACTGACAGATGAAAATATGGTTACTGCAGGATTAAATAAAAAACAGCTTAAAATTCAGTTTGCTATTTGTTTGGAATCACCGAATCGGTTTTCAAGTGGTTTGGTGGACGTTTGAGTAATGAACTTCACCCGGCGACACACACAGCGAAACATTTGAAAGGCACCGAAAACTGGAAACACAAGATTTTCACGGGGCATTGATGTCATGCTGCATATTCGGTGCACTGCAGCACAGCTACACACAGTGCGTTTCCGTTTCCTGTATCATATCCACGATCTAATGTCTATTTACTGAGTCACCGAGACGAGACTAAGGCACGACACAAAGGCGAGGTGATAAGTGTCTTCGTGACTTGTTCAGTTAACACGTCAAACTGCACTTATCATTGTCTATTGGGTCAAAAACAGACCAATATGCTGTATGTGTCTATTACTTTCAACGCACATCACCAAACTCTCGTCTCTTTCACATCAGAGTGACTCTCCCCAGAGCAGAGCAGACACCCTATACGATGGTAGGCGGTACAACCCGGTCTGCGTGTAGCTATAAATTATCATATAGGACTTTTCACTGTTGGAGTCGGCCTGAATGCCTCACTCTCTTGTTCCCCGAGTTGTTTTTCCCGTTTGGTGCCCCGTGGCTCTAGTGTGGTTTCTCCACAGAGACATAAATTTGGCCCTTCAAGGCTCCCTGAGAGTGAAGTCCCACTGTCTGCCTTCGCAGGCCGGGTGGGTCTGTTGCTACGTACATGGCAGTGGGAGAGAGACAGGCTGGTGTCATGGGATCGGCTGCACCAGTCACAGACCGTGAGGAAGACGTATCATCTGGGATATTATCTGTGTCTGATGTCTGCACTTTGTGTGTGTGTATGTGTGTGTGTGTGCAGAACAATGCCATGTTGACTTTCTCTTGAGGAAATGCAGGTGCTTGGTCACGCTCGGCGGCACCGCTTTACACAACTAGCACAATGAGCCGGGTTCCAGTGTAAACACACCGTGAAGAGCGGGTGTCATCACCGACAGACGATGAAGGCATTCCCCCCCGGCGGATGCCTTATCGCCGTGGTTACGCTCTTGTGGAGGTGATGTCAGGTGGCGGAGGTCCAGTGGAGCGTCCCCCCCAAAACACAAACAGCAGCGGCCCGGGGTTCGACCGGAGAGGCCTCAGTCAGCGGCGGCAGACTCTTTGGCTTTGAAGCGGTTGGAAACCCCTCTGGAGGCCGTTCCGTTTGAACGCCAACCGGCGGCTGTCTGAAGCCGCTCAGTAAAATACCCACATCCGCATGGCGTTATTGCTCTGCTTCTGCCATCGTTCTGAATACGAACGATTCGACTGCTGCGCGAACCCGAGGCCGAGTCGTGGCCTTTCACTGTTTCGTAGTTGTGACGTCACAAAGTTATACGTATGCCTACCGTTTACTTTGTCACCATTGTACTGGTTCTCTGAATTCTTCTTTGCTGTGTTTGTTGGCGCTACTCATATTCATGTGAAACTATCTCACCCTGTGGAAGGAGCCGAGCATCTATAGGTTTGGTCAAGTTGATCAAAAAGCTGAACGTTCTGGTCCTTGTCTATTATGTCAGCCATCATCAATATGCTGGATCCCTCGCTCCCAGCGTGATTGATGACGGCGCTCATCTATGCCTTCCGCTCAGACTCCACGGGTCCGTCAGAGATGTGCTTGTTTGCTGGGCTCCTGCGGCTTCCTTCGAACGCCCTCGGCCTCGTTCGGTCAGACGTGCTTACTTTGTCCGCGAGCCAATCGCCAGTCCCAAAGCCTCAGAGGTTTAAAAAGCCAAGTGCATAATTGCTCCTTAAATCAATCTGCAAATGTAGTGGTATCTGAGCTGCAAACAGTTTTGCCTGGAACCATCTCTTCACCAGGAAGGCTTGTGTTTAGAGTCACAAGAAATACTTTCATTACGTTTGAATCGGAGGAGATACAGCCAATTACGGCCCACTGGCTGACATGCATTTCACATTAGGAACGGTACAATCCATCCCGTTGGTTCGACCTTCGTGGGCACCGTCGTGTCTCTGTGGTTCTGACGGCGGGGGTCTTGGGCCGGGCCACACAGCTAGAACTGTGTGCCGGCTCTGTGCCCGAGAGAGGTTTCCCCCCATCAACCCCTCTTCAGTCTGTGTGTGTGTGTGAGTGTGTGTGTGTGTGTGTGTGTGTGTGTGTGTGTGTGTGTGTGTGTGTGTGTGTGTGTGTGTGTGTGTGTGTGTGTGTGTGTGTGTGTGTGTGAGAGAGAGAGAGA
>OMOT01060980.1:0-12006 GCA_900312575.1 Acanthochaenus luetkenii | reverse complement strand
CCCAGGAGCTCAGAACCAGGACACTTCACTCCACTCCACAAAAAGGTACCGGTAAGTAAAATACACATCATTCTGTCGATCTGTATTCATATCAATCCGCTATCAATGCACTTTAACCAATACAGACATAGCTGGGAACATTACTTTCTAAATGTAATCCGATACCGATTACCTGCATGGTTTAAATTATTCCTTTGATTTGGTGGTTTAGGTCATGTGAAGTTACATGGACAATTCATTCCAATTTAAAGACTGTCATTTCAATAGTGATGTCATCATCATTATTTCAAGTTATATCAAATGTGTCTGTAAACTCAAATCAGATCTGATTACTATTTTATGTCACTTTGATGAATAACAAATTAATTTAGCTACATAGCATAGGCACAGCATTAGTTTAAAAACATGGCATGCACAATTGTACTAGTATATTTCAACTTTATCAAAGCCTAAGCATGCAAACGTGTGTGTGTGTGTGTGTTTGTGCATGTGTGTGTGCGTGTGCGTGTGGGTGTGGGTGTTTGGATTGTGTTGCCCAGTGTTTCGTCAGTGGATGCAGAAATGTTTAGTGCTCCCCTGACAAATGGTGATGGCTAACACAGATGTGTAATCTGAGCGGGGCTCCGTGCAGACATGATGTTCTTTCACTGTGTGGGTCTCCTCTCTTCTGCTCTATATTTAAACTACTGTATTTAGTTTTATTGATCCTACTTACAATATCAAAACTCTATTTGAATATCAGTAGAGTTTTAACATAGCAGTGTATTGTTAAGATATTTGACTATTTGGATTCTACGTTAATCATCCCAGATACTATATATTAGCTCACTTATTGGACTGATATTGCACAATTTGGATCCATTTGCTGAAACCATGGTGCAAAATGTTGATGTAATGTGTCCAACTTTCCAAAAGATCATAAAGTAACAGAAAAGCTTTGAAGGGTACGGTGTTGTGAACAGTTTGTCAGTATACTGTCAAGAGTTGACCTCTGTCATGTTGCTCAAGTTGGTGAATCTCTCTGTGTCTTCATCAGCCCACCTCTGACGCTCCGCTGCTGGATTCAATCGTCTCTGGAGTTCCTGGTGTGAAACGGCCATTACTAGAGGTGAAAGTGCAAGGGTCAGAAACAGTGCCAGAATGCCAGTGTGGCCTCTCCTCCTAGTGCTGGGAGTCACCACCACTACTGTTGTTACGGCTCAAGGTGGGATTCTTGTTTCCCTTCTTGTCATTGGCAAATACACGCAAGCACAACAAACCCCCCCCCACACACACACACTGGCAAACACACTTGAAAACATACAATACAAACATAATAATTGGTCTATTTCAATTGTGTTAAATCACCATATCAAAATGGTTTTCTGTTAAACGGATGATTTTCGCACAGTGTAGGAATTCAATTCTGGACCACAACTTAATTAATTACATTATTAAAATTTACATTAAAAAAAACATTGATATTCTCTGGGACATGAGACTCGGTGGAAACCTTCGGTAACTTTCCCAGAAACCCTCTCAAGTTAGCAAGAAAACACTTTTTTAAAGACCTTGCTGTCCTCACATGCATGGGTTGTTATAGTGAGAGAACTCCTACAGGCCAAAAATCTAAAAACAAATATCCCAAAAGGTACATTACTGAGTAACTCTTACCATTACACACTGCAATCACGGTGCAGTCAAATGAAAAAGGGACTTTAATGTGTGTTGGCATCAAAATGCCTCTAAATGTTGTCTGGCAGCTGAGACTAAGTAACTGTGAACAAGCCTGTTTGCGACCTCTCATGTTGCCTAAATCACCGTTTCCCCACAATGTATTTTTCTCTAACCAGTAAGAATTCTCCATTAGTGTCAAGACTGTTATTATGTCCAAAGTCTACACGGCAATTGAGCAGAAAGTAATTGTTGGAATGTTTCTGTTGAATTGCAAAGTTTGCAGATCTTATAGATACAGCACAATTACACTCACAGTTACAGATGTTACAAATATCCGTGTTATTTTCATTCTAAAATGTCTCTCTTTGTCTTTCAGGGGGAAATATAATAATTGTTCAATTGTTTTCAAGAGAGCAACATTAAATGTGAGCTGTTACTTAGACTTTGGTTATTTCTGTCCTCTGTGTCTAGACAACTATGACTGGACCACGTGGTTCAATGTTGATCACCCCGGAGGTCGCGGAGACTATGAGCAGCTGGAGGCCATTCGCTTCTATTACCGTTCACGGGTCTGTGATACTCCACGGGCTCTCGAGGCCAGAACCACTGATTGGATCCCAGCCCGTGACACAGGGGAGAAGGTCCATGCTGACCCCACTGTGGGCTTCTGGTGCCTCAACGAAGAGCAGGGTCCCGGACGTAACTGCTCCAACTATTCAGTCCGGTTCCTCTGTCCCAAAGGTCGGTCTAATGAGGCCTCTATCCTTAAATAGGTGTAATTATCATTCTATTCCAAAAAGTTGCTCTCTTTGTGAAAGCAAGGCTCCACACTGTAAGTCTGACAGCTATGTTCTGGTCACGGACAAGGCTTAACTAAGAGAGTGTCTAATGATGATGATGATAATGATGATGAATCTCTTTTCAATGAGATAATTGGATTGCCATTGGACTGGACTACCAAAGTGATCCACAAAGATGCTGATTTGTCATCATATCATCGGTACAATCCTATACATTGTGAGTCAAACTGTGTCAAACTGGCATTACAGACATAAGAACTCTTATAACGGATCATCTATGTTCCACCAGATCACAGTGTGTCTATTCAGGGCACCTGGGGTCCGTGGTCAGACTGGAGCCCATGCCCTGCCCTCTGTGGTCAGGTGGGGGTCCAGGTGCGCTCCAGAATCTGCCAATCCCACTCTCTGCCCTGCAGTGGCCCTAAAGTGGAGGGGAAAGCATGCAACGGACTTGAGTGCCCTGGGACAGGTGGGCTCGCCTTGATCCAGTCATACAGAGTCTTCTACAATCTTCTATGATTCAGTCTAGTTGTGACTTCAAACATACCTGGATAATCAAGAATGAATAAATAAATAAATAAATAAACAAACAAACGAATGAATGATAGTGACAGTGACAACCATTAGTCTTCATTACAAAAATGCAGATAATATATATATATATATGGATGACCGGTGCAGAAATAAATTAACTAAACTGCCATTGTTTTTTGGGGCTCTTTAGATTGCACCTTGCAGTGTGTGATGGGAACGGTGAACGCCGAGTGTGACGCCTGCACGTGTCAGCAACACATCCTGCTGGGCTCTGTCCGCAGCGCCGGGGCTCTCAGTGCTGTAGGGGCAGCCATCCTCCGCTCCGGCAAACTCCTCACCCTCACCGACCATAACGGACACTTCCACATCCCCGGTGTTTGCCCTGATGGTAACACCACCCTGACAGTCAGCCTACAGGGCCACGCCCCGCTTAACGTCATCGTGCCCCACAGCGCTGAACACACCTCCGTCCTCAGTGTCCAACTGGAAAGAGCAGGTACTGTAGATGTTTGTACGGTAAAACAGATGGGAGACCGAAGCATCACTTGGATTTACACCAAAGCGTTTGACTGCAAGCCATATTGCCGTTGTAACTGTGTCAGATCAGATAAAAGCTGTGTGTTTGTTAAGCATGTCGGAGGCTTAAGGGTAATTGCTTTTTCTTACTTTGAATTGCAATTTGTGTGATTTCTCAGAGAAGCTTCGTGTGTTGAACAACCCTCAGACCAAAGCCAGGAGGGAGGGACAGACTGCTGCCTTCTGCTGCAAAGTGGCAGGAACACCACAGCCAGACCAGTACCAATGGTAAGACTCATTATATTGACAATATATCCAACAGAGAATATAATTACATCGTCACATAGACACATTTAACCCAAATCGTTGACATTGTTTCAGTAAAATCAAATAATATCAGTCAAAAAGACGATATAGAGGATATTTTGATACCTTTGTCAACTGTCTTTTCCCTGTGAACCAATAGGTTCCATAACAACAGTCTCCTGGAGAAGCAGTCTGACAGCACTTTGGTTCTAAAAGATCTGCATCCTGAGCAGGCTGGGGAATACTACTGCAGAGCAAGTGGCCCATCTGGGGCCATCAAGACCAAACCAGCCACTCTCACTGTCATAGGTTTGTTCTCATGAAGATGGCAAACTCATACAGCAGGACAAAACACAGAATAGATTCAATAGATCTGGTCAAAATCACCTTTAGCAGGAATTAGTTTTAATATCAATAAGGTAAACAGTGTTTAACTTTGATCATACTTAAGTAAGATACTAGATGGGAATATGATAGGAATGTATAATAACCATTTTGATTTCTACGTCTCTTTACAGGTAAAGACGAGCCTTCGTGTAACCCCAAGCCTGAATCCCACCTCATCCGTCTTCCTCATGACTGCTATCAAAACAGCACAAACTCCCTCTACTATGATGTGGGCAAGTGTCCCACGGCCACATGTGCAGGACAGCTGGACAATGGCATCAGGTGTAAGGACAGTGTGGCTTACTGCTGTGGGGTGGCGAAGATGGAGGACAGACAGCTGACATGCCAGGGCTACCAACTGCCCACCATGGCGGTGACCGAGTGTGGCTGCCAGAAATGCGTGGACACCAAAGCCGTTGTACGCGGTAGAGCCATCGCTGCAGACACCGGTGAGCCGATGAGGTTCGGTCACATCTTCGTGAATGGAGTCAGAGTCAGCCGCACGGGCTACAAAGGTACCTTCTCCATCCAGGTCCCTCCGGACACCGAGAGGCTGGTCCTGACTTTTGTGGACAACATGCAAAAATTTGTCAACACCACAAAGGTACTCCCATTTAACACCAGAGGGGGTGCTGTCTACCACGAGATCAAACTTCTCAGGAAGAAGGCTCCGGTGACCATTAGCTCCACCGAAACCAACACACTGGAGCTAGGCGAGGCGGAGGGCCAGGAGCCTATGGTTCAAATCCAGATTCCTCCCCATTCCTTCTACAGGCAGAATGGTGAAGTCTTCATGGGCGATGTCAAGGCCAGTGTAACTTTTCTGGACCCCAGAGACGTCTCCACCGCTGCAGTGGCCCAAAGTGATCTCAACTTTGTGGGAAATGAGGGCGACACCCTTCCACTGAGAACCTACGGGATGTTCTCCGTCGACTTCAGTAGTGAGGAAACCAATGAGCCTCTGAACGCGGGCGAGGTGAAGGTGTTCCTGGATTCCGCCCAGGTGAAGATGCCCGAGCACCTCAACAACATGAAGCTTTGGTCACTGAACCCCGACACTGGCCTTTGGGAGGAGGAGGGAAGTCTGCAGATGGAGAAGAGAAGAAGAGGGAAAAGGGAGGAGAGAACCTTTCTGATCGGCAACATGGAGATCAGAGAGAGACGTCTATTTAACCTGGATGTCCCAGAGAACCGGAGGTGTTACGTGAAAGTGAGGGCCTTCCGCAGTGAACGCTTCATGCCCAGTGAGCAGGTGGAGGGAGTTGTGGTGAGTCTTATAAACATGGAGCCCACTGCCGGCTACTCCTCTAACCCGCGTGCCTGGGGGCGTTTTGATAGTGTCATCACTGGCCCTAACGGCGCCTGTCTTCCTGCCTTCTGTGATGAACAGAAGGCTGACGCTTACTCCGCACACGTCTTGGCCAACCTGGGAGGAGAGGAGCTGGACGCCGTTCCATCCGCTCCCAAACTCAATCCCAACCTCATCGGGGTCCCTCAGCCCTACCTGGGGAAGCTGAACTACAGGCGGACTGACCACGAAGACCCCAGAGTGAAGAAGACAGCGTTCAGCATCAATGTGGCAAAACCAAGCTCCAACACGGCTGAGGAAAGCAATGGACCAGTGTACTCGTTTGAGAACTTGAAAGAATGTGAGGAGGCCCCATTTAGCGCAGGACACTTCCGCTTCTCACGGGTAGAAGGAGACCGCTACGATTACAACACAGTTCCGTTTAATGAGGACGACCCAATGAGTTGGACAGAGGACTACCTGAGTTGGTGGCCCAAGCCCATGGAATACCGAGCCTGCTACATCAAAGTCCAAATCAACGGCCCACACGAGATCAACGTGCGGTCCCGCAACACGGGCGGCACCCACCCCAAGACAGGGGGCCAACTGTACGGCCTCCGTGACACCCGCAGCATCCGCGACATGGACCAGGCGACCGTGTCGGCCGTGTGCCTGGAGTTCAAGTGCAGCGGGATGCTGTACGATCAGGACCGCGTAGACCGCACCATGGTGAAGGTGATCCCCCAGGGAAGCTGCAAGAGAGACAACGTCAACGCCATGCTTCAGGAGTACCTGGTCAACCACCTGCCCCTGGCGGTCAACAATGACACCAACGAGTTCACCATGCTGGCGCCCCTGGATCCCCTGGGCCACAACTACGGCATCTACACGGTGACGGACCAGGATCCCCGCACAGCCAAGGAGATCGCACTGGGACGCTGCTTCGACGGCACCTCTGACGGTACATCCCGTGTCATGAAGAGCAACGCGGGCGTGGCGCTGACGTTCACGTGTGGAGACCGTGAAGTGACGCGCCAGAGTGTCTTCCAGGCCCTGCAGGATCCCCAAGACCAGTCAGCGACAAGTGCGGCGAGAGGAGAAAACAGGCAGAATCGACGCCGGCAGAGGGGGGGAGGGGCCAATGCGCTCCGCAGCAGTCGTAGACGCCGCACCAGGAATCCTTTGGGAAGACGCACAAAGAGCACAAGCTAAACAACACCGCAGCCTGCAGGCCAAGGCTCTACACTACAACACGGACCGAGTCACAGTGGAGATGGCAGCGGATAGTGTTCGCCCTTTGTTTTGATTTCAAACTGTTTTATATTGACTTTGTCCAGACTTTTTGTTTTGTTTTTCAATTTAAGTGAATAACATTCTGAAATATAAGTTTCATATCTGAAAAGGCTATTTACTGCAGCTTCTCCCCAGGGAATAATTGAGGACTAGTTTTTAGATCTTACTATACATTTTCACCTGTACTGTAGTAAATATTTACTTGAAATTGTAAATAGAATATTTATTACATACACCTCAAAAGCATCGAGTTGGTTATAACCCCTATTAAATGAGTAGTTTCATTAATAATTTGCCCTTTGCGCATACTGCAATGTTGCATTTAATTGAGAAAGCTGCAGTATCAATCAGATATGACATATTGAAGCATTAGCCAAAGAATTGTAGCTTCATGGAATATTACCAAGACATGTCCCCGTGTAAAATATTACATTTCTTTCACAGGAGTATTAAACAAGAACAGAAACAAGAGTTCATCCTTTTGACCAGTGATTTATTAAATTAGATGTATATAAAACACTGCAGATGCTGGTATCTTCAACATTGCCCTTATCCATTTTTCATTTAACATCGAAACTGGTCAATTGCTAGAAAAAAGGAGAAATATGCCCCTTTCTACTAACTGGTAGCCCATATGAAGACATGGTGGGGTGAAGCCCATAAGCCCCCGCTCCTCATCACACTTGATACAAGCCTGCAGAAGCAATGATTAGAAGACCAGTTGTAGAAAGTTAATCAACTTGCCTGATCCATACTTTATCTGCATTAGTAAGAAATCAAATTAGTAAATTAAATTTTTGTCATGCACAAAAAATACCTAAGCACTCTTTGCTCCAAGTTTTTTGAGGATATTCCAGAGATGTATCCAGAAAATGGCTGAGGTTTGAAGTCACGTGTATTACACCTGTCTATCCCTTTGATCTTACAGTGAATGTATGTGCTCTCTGTAAAAGTACACTAACACGTAGCATCAGTTTCAAAGTGTCAACAATGTGACTTTGAGGATAAAGATTAAAGACGTATGGAATAACTTCTGTATTTGGCAACCAGTTATAGATACTAAATACTTTACTGTAAGAAACTATCCACAGGTAAAGTGAGATACCTATAATATTTACAGACATTCCAGGTAAAGAAATTTGCATAGAACCTCGCGTTTCTATGTCACTACACTTATAACTGCAATATATCATCTGCCATTTTGATGGGAGCAACATTTTAATCAAAAATGAGCCCTACAAAACACAGACAACAGCAGTTAAAATGTATTCTTCATTGAAGCTGGGTCACCCAACAGATAGTAAATGATGTGTGTGAGAGTGTTTGAGGCTGAATGAGACAGAGAAAAGGCAATTCCATATGTATAAACATAAAGAGCTGGTGAGACTGGATGCTCCCTGGTATAGTCCCTCTGGTCATTGAAGCAAAATGAAGGGGGCAACACATTGTTCCGATTTTCCAGGATGGCAATGGACAGCATGAGAAGGTACAGCTTCATTTTGGAGGGGTGGGAGGGGGAAAGGGCAGTGGTGATGGAGCCAATGTCACATAAAGTCCTCATAGTCTTGAGCGTAGCCACCATCAAACTCTCCATAATCAAGGTCATCTCTCTGCTTTGCTTTCAAACCACCACCGGATAGGACTCCTTTCTTCTTCTTCTTTCCTTTGTTTTGCTGTGAAAACAAAACCGATTTGCTGATGTGTTACACTCAGGCTTTTCTCATTAATGTACAACTCTGAAATTATTATTACACACAAACAAAAATATCCTGCTTTGCTTTGGCCTGATTGATTGTTCTCTGGCTCAATTTCCCACCAAAATCAAATAAATCAATCCGTTAGCTGGTCCACTGGTATGTTACACATAAAAAGCAGCATGTAGGAATATATCATATGCTGATAGAAAACATTGCATAGGTGCTATAGAATATACAATCATATATTAAGAAAAAAAAGTATTATGCAGATGGTTGGTATAAACATTATGTGAGACCATTTCAGAACACAAAATTACCAGAATGGGGATATTGCAGTTAGCTTCTACTGTGAGCACACTTGAGAATAGCTAGGTGGACACCACCCTCTACTGAATATAAACTAGGTCAGGAGTCTTCTATTAAAAAAAGTCAAGCACGAAGTCACTTACTTTTTCTTGTTTCTGTTTTTCACTAAGTAGGACGGTCAGGGAATTACTGATATTCTTCAAGTCTTCTACTTCCACTGCGGGGAGGAAAAGACAAATTCATAAAGGCCAAGTGTGCCAAGTACAAACGTTAAGGTAATGATGTAGTAGCCACTGGCGACCATCAATGTTGTTCAGTATTAAATTACTGTGTATGAGATGTTGAGCTTACATGAAACACAGAGCTCCCGAAACAATGAATCCAAGAAAGATGAATAATGCACACATGTTTCAAATTGGGAAATCTTTTCTTTCAGCAATTTTTGAAACTGTGTGAAGTCATCTTTGGAAGATGGACACATGGCATCAATTCCACTGATATGGTTTGTGGTGCTGTTGCTGACACCTGAAACAGAAGGACAAAAAACAAAGTAAATAGATTAAAGTCAAAACAAAAGGAAGGAGTCAGTTGGATCTTAGACTTTCTTCTAAAAACACCAGGATATAGTACGTGTCATGGATGTATACGTTCTATAGAAGGATACAAGGGGAAGAACATAAGCAATCAAGGACAGACTAAAATAATATTCTTAATTGAATATTAATTACATATTCTCCTGAACAGTGTTTTATTTATCTTACACAATGGAAATGAAGAAGTGACAATGCTCAGTACTCTGCAAAACAAAAATATTTTGATATGAAAGCAAGGAGAGCGAGAGGATTTGAATATTAGTCTGTTTGTTTTTGTTTTTATCAGACTGGTTTATTTAAAAGATGAACCTGTCTTACCAAAAGCATCTTTGGCTAGCTCCAAGTCTGCGGCCTCCTGTAACTTCTTCACTCTTAGCTTCTCTGCTAGTTGTTCTTCAGGAATAAGCTCTTCTTGCTTTAGGAACAGATTCCACAAAATGAAAATGCAGAACATCATTATGGGTTACAGAGTGGGCCACAATGTCTGTGCACTGTACAGAAAATGGTCAAAGTCACAAGAAGAGGAAAAAAATACTCACTTTCTGCTGCATTTCCTCTTGTTTTTCTTTCAATTTTATTTTCTCAATCAGCTTTTTCTTTTCAGATACCTTCGTCTCTGAAATTTTTAATAATGGCATAATAAACAAGTGAACTATTACATAGCTTTGCCATGGATTAACACAAAACTATTATATGTCCTTGTGAAAGAGGAAATTACTTGCACCTGCTTTTTTCACCTCCACCTTTTTCTCCTCCTCCTCATCATCCCAGTTGTCCTGTGGGGAAAGGGAGAAAGGTGGGACAGTTGTCATTTATAGAGTTAGCAAGCTACACTGGTAAACTGGGGTACAAAAACAAAAAAGGCACATTTAAATTCATTATTACAAACTAATTAGTTGAGTGGAAATGTTCCAACACAAAAAGGCCAAATGAGTTCGACTAGCAAGGAAATCAAGACTGCAGTGTCAAATATGGACATACTACATGGGCTTACTTAAAGCTCGGGTAGGCAACTTTCTTTTTATATTTGGTGAAATTCATAACACCCTCTCAGCTATCAGTAAGTCAAATGGTCAGAGAAGATCAGGCCTCTGTGATCGTCCCTGCCTCTGTTCAGGCTCTCCAAAGTCTCACCGCTCCCGGTAGGCCTCAACCAATCAGGTGAGCTGTCTGCGAGGAGGCGTGCCTACTGCCTGTCAATCACACACATGCATATCTCAGTCTAGGCCTGACCACCCTGCAAAACTGCAGAGCGAAAACAAATATATCCACAGAAGAGATTACGTAAAAAAGCCATAATCCATATGTAATACTGGGACTGGAATAAACTTGTGTAAGGAAGCAAGTTATTTTCCTCATAACACAAGATGTGTTCATCAGGAAGGAGCAACATTCAGGTCAGTCAGTCAACTGGTGTTAGGTAGCTATGACTTTACAACTGTGGTAGGCAATCTATGCCAGTGAATGTCAACTAAACTGAGCTAGCAGAGCTGTGTTTTGCATAAAAGGTTAGGAATTTATAAAGGTTGTCCCGAGACGCTGCTCTCTCTCAAGTGTAGAGTGAACCTCGCACGACTAAGGTTTGTAGCAATGTGTTTGTAACCGCAATGGCTAAACTATGCTAACAAAAAAAATGTTTTCGGTTAAAACTAGATTGAGGTAGCAGAGCTGTGTTTTGCATAAAAGTTTGACAGACACGCACATGCCTGTGCCCCATTTGGAGGGACGGTTCGAGTCCAGCTCCTCCCGGGAAAAATCTGTCGTAGTGTCCTTGAGTAACATTACATTACATTATATTACAGCATTTAGTAGACGCCTTTATCCAAAGCGACTTACATGTCATACCGTTGGCGGAGGCAGCCATGCAAGGTACCAACCTGCTCAACGGGAGCAATTCAGGGTTAGGTGTCTTGCTCAAGGACACTACAACAGACTTTTCCCGGGAGGAGCTGGACTCGAACCGCCGACCTTGCAGTTGCGGGGCGGGAACTCTACCTCCTGAGCTACTGCCACCCCCAAGTAAGACACCTAACCCCGAATTGCTCCCGTTGAGCAGGTTGGTATGTATGTAGGTCGCTTTGGATAAAGGCGTCTGCTAAATGCTGTAATGTAATGTAATACAGGGCTCGAAATTGCGACCGTTTTGGTCGCATATGCGCCCAAAATTTAGTCTGTGCGACCTCGAAATATAATTGGTCGCACCTGTGCGAGTGTAAATAATTGTTCTGGTGCGACCGTTTTCCCCCCGTTTTTTTCTTCTGCACTTGAACGTCCCTTTCTCTACATTCACTAGTATACCTTGTGACAGGGACCATTCTAACCAATCAAACGTGAGTTTGAGGTTCTTACCTTTAATGCTGATTCTAGATAGGTTGAGATTAGCCTTCAATCACTCCCTTTCGCGGCTAGCTTAGCTAGCGCTATCGAAAGCTAACAAGATTAAGCGAACGATTACGGCATATTTTAGTACCGTTACTGATGTAATTTAGTCGCTGTGGCAGCGGAAACAGTTGATGACGATGATGTATCTTCACCAGCAGAGAAGGTGAACCGTTTTCAGAGAGCAGCTGAAGGACTTTGAATGTCTTCGGTATGAGAGCGGCGCAATTAACGTAACTGTACATTGTGAC
>OMOT01060977.1:0-11825 GCA_900312575.1 Acanthochaenus luetkenii | reverse complement strand
GGTGACGGCCTTGTGGTGACTGTGGACAACGAGTCTGGTGATGTTCAGTGGGTCCAGAACTATAACTCACCGGTGGTGGCCATGTACATCTGGCAGCGTGAGGGCCTCCGCAAGGTTCCCCACACCAATGTGGCCGTGGAGACCCTGCGCTACCTCACTTTTATGTCCGGAGAGGTTGGCCGCATCACCCAGTGGAAGTACCCATTTCCCAAGGAGAAGAAGCCCAAGAACAAGCTCATGTAAGCAGGCTGGGTCTGATGACTGATACTTGCTCACTGTCCTAGAAGTCTAAAAGTCAGGCTAGTAGTTCATTTTATGGAAATTCAGTATTGAAGAATTCACGATTCATCACTACATTGTCTCCACAGCCCATAGCCATATGGGATAAGGATTGTTCCTGCTACTGTTTGCATGGAAATGTATACTAAAAGGCATATTTCAACTATGTAAATTGTTCCATCTCAGCGGTTATGCCTTTTGAAACTTGAGGTTCATGTTTTTCTGATTGTCACTGAAGCACTTTGTTTCAAAAGTTAACATTACATGCTGTTTAGTTAGTACCGGTACATTCTCTTTTTGCTGATTTTTTTTAAAGAGCTTGCATGCTTTTCATTTGGATTATTTGTCCTTAAAAGCATCAGCCAAACCTTTTGAAAAGGCCTTCATTCTGCTTCTGACGTCTGTCTGAAGTAGCGTAGCACTGAGTGAAGCAAGTCTTGAAGTTGTAAGAAATAACCCATTTGATCTTGAATACTGTCCAGGGAACAAGCACTGGCCTAACTCTCTTAAACATGTTGGAGCCTATGCATCACAGGAGCCTAAATCATTGAAAGGGTGAAATCGAGATAGACTTATTTATGTGTGATTGTCCAAGGTGGGGATGGAGTCTAGGCATGCATTGTATGGTGGATTTAAGAACAAGTGGATGCAGATGGTCCTGGTTTCAGCCCTGGTTTCACATTACAGTGCTGCTTTTAAAAAAATATAAAAAAAGGTTATTCACACCTGCTCTCAGTGAAATAGAGAAACAGCACTTTCAGTGGTTGATCCACAGTGTGTGTGTGCTGTGAAAGAACGGCCATGTTTTGCCTCGCCGGGAAGGTCAGGGAGAGCTATTGAAGTGCTACTCCAATTTGAATATATTTCTTACATGTACTGTACACTAGATTGTATTATTTCACACACATATTTTGAATATAATCGATTGTGCATGAAACATGGGTTGTGGAAGTAATATATTCTCACCAGTAAGCAAACAATTACTTCACCGTGTTTTTTTCTTTTCTTTCCCAGGGCTACTTTATATGTGGGGAAATACTCCACAAGTCTGTATGCCTCTCCCTCCCTGGTGCATGAGGGAGTCACTGTGGTGGTGAGTGACAGTTCTGTGTCTCTGTCTCACATGTCTTGTGTTCAACCATAACATATCTGTTTCAGATCAATAAAACATGACGGAGTATGTAGGTTCACTGGTAAATGTTCAAGATGTTTTATTTTGTATTTAGATACACCATTGTCTTTCATTTCTTGGAAAGTTTTGTATTTACTTACTCTTTCCCCAACAATATCTTGCTGTTTTGTGTTTTCCTAGTTGAGCAGCTCATTTTTGGGCAATGCATTGATGGTATGCTAGTGAGTCAGTGTGGCCCTGTTCCAGTGGTGTCTTGGCGGGCTTAGCTGGCTTAGCTGGCCCCAGCCCAGGTCACTTTACCCTGCTGGCCTGGCTCTGTGGAATAGTAGTTTACAGTTCTCAGAGGAATAAACAAACGTTTTTTTTATGTACTCACGTGATGTGTCTGATAGAGATAGCATTAATTTGGACTTCTGATTGAGTGTGCTTAAAGATGACACATTTCTCAAAACATGAAGTTTGTAAAAACTTCTTGTAAGTTCTGTCTGTATTGTTTTTTGAACGTAGGATTAGATGTTAAGCGGAATGTTTTATCTGCATCATTGGATTTCAGTTGAAGGTAGGATGCATTGCAAATCAAGTTTGTGTGTATGTGCAGCCTCGCGGCAGCGCATTCCCCATGCTGGAGGGTCCTGACAGCCAGGAGACTGAAGAGGACAAGGAGTGTGTGATCACCCCTAGCACCAGCGTCAAGTTCAATGCTGCCCTCCGGGAGCGACATCGCATCAACTTCATGAGGAACTACCTGCTCCTCATAGGTACTATACCAGTGGCTCCGTAGTGGAATTAGGAAAAGTGTAGTTTCATGTTTCATCAGGAAAGAATGGCTAGTCTGTTCTGAGGTTTCACTCTCACCACTGTTTCCTCCCCACCCACAGTATAGACGGAAAGCAAAAGGTCAAATTGTCCCAGAGTGTGACTATCTTATCAACTTGGGGATACTGACCAAGCACATGGAATAAATGAAAGTGTTTCATTTACAATTTGACCCCATGTCTGGTACATGTTGATGTGGTTGAGAGTCAACTTGATACAATGAAAGATACAAGAGAAGAATTAAACTGCAGTAGGTGTCCCTAGTTATGGCTGGGCCGTTGGTTCCATGCTTCCTGGCATGCACACATAAACTGGCAGTATGTTAAGCTCCAGGGAAATGTATGGTACTGAGCCTATGGCCCAGCCCAAATATGGTAAGTTGGGCTGGGCCATATGTAGTTGTGTTGTGTTAAGACTGCCCTCTGCTAGATGTTAAAAGGCATTAGGTGGGGGCGTCCTGGTGACTCAGTGGTTTAAGGCGCGTACCACGTAAACGCGATGTCCTGGGTTTATCTGGTTGTTCATGATGCTGATCAATCAATCTTTATTTATATAGCCCTTTTATACAAGTATGTCTCAAAGGGCTTTACATTGCATCATATACATAGTACATCACACCATGCACCACACTACACACAAACACATATATTTGCATGTCTTTGACTGTGGGAGGAAACCCACGCGAACACGGGGAGAACATGCAAACTCCACACAGAAAGGGCCAGGCGAGATTTGAACCCAGGACCTTCTTGCTGTGAGGCGACAGTGCTAACCACTGCGCCACCGTGCCGCCCCATGATGAAGAATATATTTCTCCCTCCATCCAAGGTCATCATGAGACCCCTCCTGAAGCTCACACCAAGATCCTGGAGAAGTTCCCTGACAGCTTTCCTCGCAATCAGGGCAACATCATCCCGCCTACCACTGACAAGACCATAGAGGAGGTCTGTGCGTGTGTTTGTGTCTCAATGTGTGGCCCATGAGATATTGTTAAAACGTTTGTCAGCTGCTTTAATATTTCATCATATTTTACAAATCACATCCAAATATTTACACAGATTTTATAACTCTACCTCCCTCCTCACTTCTTTGCCCCCCTCCCTCCATGTTGTAGAAGGTGAATGAGAGTGGTATGGATGATGGTCCCCCTTCTCCTCAGCCTGAGACCTCAATCCAGGAGCCCGGGGCCAGTGGGCGCACTCCCCGGCCAGAGGCACTTGTGGACTCTATGCTCAAAGACATGGCCACCATCATCTTCTCCACCTTCCTCCTGGCTGGCTGGCTGGCCTTTGTGATTATCTACCCCAAGGCAAGTCAGACGGCGCCACCTAATGGACAATTGAGGACCTGCCACTGGCAAAACAATTCAACTTGTTGAGTGCAAGGTTTTATGTTGTGTTATGTTGTTGAGTGGAGGAAAAAATATAAGCTTACAATACAGGAACAAAGGCAGATCCGGTTTCATAATTTTACCCCCCACTGTCCTCTCCTACCCCAGAGTGTGCACAGGCAGCAGCAGCTGCAACACCAGGAGTTCCAGAGGCAGATGGAGGAGAGGCTGGAGCTTCTCCAGAGGCAGCAGCCCTTCCCCCCACCTGCAGACCTGGGTCTGGCATTGGCTCCGGACAGCGACTACCTAGACGTGGCCCGCGCCCGCTCCGAAAGCTCCGACCACAGCAGCCCGAACGTCACTCCTCGTGCCTCCAACCATTCCAACCTGTCTGTGTCCGAGCTGGGCAGCTCTGCCAATGAGCACGAGGACGGAGGTAAGGGGTGCCAGTCAGAGAAATGAATGAAAATGAAGTGTCTGAAAGTGTATCATACTGATGTGCACTATGTGTTTGTTGTATCAGATGATGACTCCAATATTGTCAGAGTGGGCAACATAACCTTCCATCCCAAGAATGTCTTAGGTCATGGTGCTGAGGGTACCATTGTCTACAAGTAAGTTATCCCTAATCATTTTTGGTTGAATAATTATAAAGTACTGAAGAGATTTTCTATCCTCACATCATAGATTGCCAACTTTGGTAAAGGCTTTTTACATCACTACACCTACACCCTAACACTGTTTTTAATATTGCTACACCCTAACACTGTATTTCTACTCCTTGTCCAACAGGGGTCAGTTTGACAACCGTCCAGTGGCGGTGAAGAGAATTCTCCCAGAGTGCTTCAGCTTTGCCGATCGGGAAGTACAGTTGCTGAGGGAGTCAGACGAGCACCCGAATGTCATCCGTTACTTCTGCACTGAGAGGGACCGTCAGTTCCAGTACATCGCCATTGAACTGTGTGCTACTTCACTTCAGGAGGTACTGGATGGCTTGATGGGACAATTTAACACGCAATGTTTGTCTAAATGTATACAGACATGACGAATTTAACAGGCATGATATGTGAGGGAAGTCTCATGAGCACTATTTGCACCTACAAAGGTCCTGCAGTTGTTGTTATTACTAACAGCATCCATCATTTTAATTCAGTACAAATCTGTCAGTAATTTTTACTAGTACAAAAATAAAACAATCTGGAGTAAATTATCTAATGTTTTTCGGCAAAATCTGAGATTATCTGATAGAAAGCCAGTTAGAATTGCTGTTTCTGTAAAGATGCATTACGTTTTTGGTTGCCGGCAGATTGTGTGGCCTCTATACCACATAACGTTTTACATCTGTGCTACAAGCAGTAATTTGAGAGTAAATTACAGAGATTCTTTATCTCTATGAATAGTCATATGGAGTTACACATACAGTGTGTTAAAACTGCAACACAGGACCTCCCACACTAAAACTATTCCAGTTCAAATAGTGCTTTGCATGACTTCACCCTCTGTCAAATGAGGCCGTCTCATATAATTATTGGACTACACTGGACGCAATCCTGTTTAGTAATTTTGAGGTGTTTCTTTTGTGTCTTTACGTAGTATGTGGAGAAGAAGGATTTTGACCGTCACGGACTAGAGCCAGTGATGCTGCTTCAGCAGACCATGTCAGGACTGGCCCACCTGCACTCTCTCAACATAGGTATCCCATCAGTTAATACAAAATCATGCTTACATTGATTATTGGTTGTGTATTACCGCACAGTATCTGCACGACCATAGTGACTCACGGCTTGATTTCCTTCTCTCACCTTCATACCCATCCTCCAGTCCACAGAGACCTGAAGCCCCACAACATCCTGGTGTCCATGCCCAATGCCCACGGCCGGGTTCGGGCCATGATCTCTGACTTTGGCTTGTGTAAGAAGTTAGCGGTGGGTCGCCACAGCTTCAGCCGAAGGTCTGGGGTGCCAGGCACTGAGGGCTGGATTGCCCCAGAGGTTCTCTGTGAGGACTGCAAAGACAACCCGGTAAATCAGTGTTCATGAAAATCCAAGCAAAGACCCAAGGATGTATTTGTTCTCTATATGAATTTATAATGGCATTTGGTGGACTTGTGCTGTTAATAGAGTCGCTTGATTACAGGTTGCAGTGTCAATTTGTCCAATAGCACCCAGGACAACCATGAATGAAGAAATGTAATAAACCAATAAAAGTACATGTAATTGATACTATGTATAAATGTTGCTGGTGTTAAATATTCTATGTGTCTTCTTATGTCAGATCATGACCTTCCTCCATCCTTTCTGTCTCCCTCTGTCCTATGTAGACCTGCACGGTTGATATCTTCTCTGCCGGGTGTGTGTTCTACTATGTGGTGTCCCAAGGTAGCCATCCCTTTGGCAAATCTCTGCAGAGGCAAGCTAACATCCTACTTGGCACATACAGCCTCGACCATCTGCAACCTGACAAACATGGTGAGGAGTACACTATTGTACTTGCAGGGTAATGTAGATTACTATGTGTAGGTAGAGTAGATGAATGTAGTTCTGATCGGTGTTGAAAGCGATTGTGGAGGAGGGTGGTTATTTGACGACAGAACTTGGCCAAATTCAATCAAACATCTGTAATGGGAGATAATAACACCAATGACATACCCACTCCCACCCAACATGCCCTCGAAAATCCAAGCTAGCTTTCAACATGGGTGCTCCCACAAATCAAGGGATAATTCATCAGCTCCTGTGTATTGGTAAATATAGACTAGAATTTGCTAATGATTTAAAATGGATAATGGTTTGTGGTCTGAAAAGAATGAAGCAAAATAACAACTTAAAAGGAGAATGAAACACCACAGACCATGGTGAATATCACTGATTTAGTATTTGACGTAATTGCAAGACCATGCTGTTCTCTCAGAGGTCTGATCATAGCTTGAGACCACCTTGTTATGACCCGTTGTATCCCGTACTCCGGCAGAGGACATCGTGGCCAGAGATCTGATAGAGCAGATGTTGAGCATGGAGCCCCATAGAAGGCCTTCAGCTGAGAGCGTCCTCAAACACCCTTTCTTCTGGAGCCTGGAGAGGGAGCTGCAGTTCTTCCAGGTCAGAGCCACATGTCCTATTCAGCTGGAAATACTCTTCTTGTGGAGTAACGCACATTTATAGGTGTACATATTATATATTCTGTATTGCTTGTTTTAATGGTGCATGTTTTAGACTCTGAACACTCTTAATATACTCTTAAGTTGTAAAAGAAGTGTGGTTTTGCGTATGATAAAGCTATGAATGTTACAAATGTTTTCAGAATAATACTGTAGGCTGCCTGTTTTTTTGCCTGGCAAGTCGCTGACAATTATTCTGTGGTCCCTTGCAGGATGTGAGTGACAGAATAGAAAAGGAGCCGCTGGACGGACCAATCGTTAGACAGCTGGAGAGAGGGGGGAGGGCTGTGGTCATGGGTGACTGGAGAGAACATATCACTGTGCCTCTGCAGACAGGTATGAGACTGGTTTGACTTGCATAGCAGCTGTTGAATACAGCTCCTGGAGCCTTCTATTGTATAATAGTGTTCAAGTTGATCCAAATGCATTTACTGGGTTTTTAGTTTAGTAGTTGTTGAGCAATGCAGTGCCCTACATGCATGGCATAATTTCATAGTTGCGCTGGATGCGTTTGCGGTATCCTGTTGCCAGAAGATATTGCAGATCATGCTCAACATGAATGCTGCTTCCTGTAAGCATTGCTATCCGCTGAGTAACAAAGCCTCAGGAAATGATTAACTTCTGAGTGTGTACCTAGTCATTTGTTGACCAGTAAGGCAAATGGCAAGGATCATTTGTTTGTGTGGAAAATACGTACTGATCACTGTGACATTCTTATTTGCACATGTATATTCATTCTTTTGTATCATACCATTAGTTGTTCTGTCCATCTGTCAGTCACTCGCAATATATTTTCCATAATATATCCTTAATATTTTTCCAAGGCATCATGTTTACTGTTGCCTTGCTAGATAATGATTTGTAATGCGTCTATCGTTGATATATTGGGTGTGGTTTCTTTCTTTGGCAGATCTGCGCAAATTCCGCTCCTATAAGGGTGGGTCAGTAAGAGATCTGCTTCGTGCAATGAGAAACAAGGTAATATGTGTTCTCATTGGCAAGGACAATTCGCCTTCTGTTAAATTGAACAGATTTTTGCCTTTGAGTAGTTACCCGTCTTACAACCTGTGCCTACTCTCCTGCCCTCAACAGAAACACCATTACCGAGAGTTGCCTGCTGAGGTACAGGAGACGCTGGGCTCCATCCCTGATGACTTTGTCTCCTACTTCACCTCCCGGTTCCCCCACCTGCTGAAGCACACCTACCTGGCCATGCGAACCTGTGCGCATGAGAGGCCGTTCCTGCCTTACTACCCCAGTGCAGAGCAGCTTGCAAGAACACAGGCCCCGTACGCACACCCCCGGCTACAAAGACAAGACGAACCACACACGCAACACTTGCCAACATCACCACCCTCCTCACAACCGCAAGAATCTAAATCACCTCAACCACTGTCCACCACTGAACCTCTACAGCCAGTGCCAGTCTCTAACACAATACCTACTCAATCAGTGCCACTCACATCACCAGATGAGCCTGTATCTTCTATTTTGCCAGTTCAGACAGTGTTGCCATCTGCGCCAGCATCGTCCACACTGACAGACTTGTCCATTCAGACAGTGAACGCTACCCTTGCCTCAGAATCATCTACAGTTTCTCTCATGCAGAGAGATTCCATTCAGTCTGAAACATGCACACTGCCAGATCCTTTTACACTGGACAGTGAACCAGTGTGAACTGAACCAGAGTCGGGTGGATGCAGCACAGAGAGGAAGGAGCATTTCCTTAACGAGTGGATACCTACTGGGGCTCTGTTGTTGTTCCCTGTGCTGGTGAGGACCAGGCCTGCAGTGCCTGGGATCCACCACTAGGTGTGGAGCAGCAGCACCCCAAATTAAGTGCCTTCCGCTCGCCTGGGTTATAATGACTCCCAACTGTCCACGTCTTTCTCTTTGAAGTCGGAGGCTGTCCCGTCTACAGGGTGTTGTGGGACATGATCTTGTAGCTGTACTGAGCAAAAATAATTTGTTTTATTTTACAATGCTGTGCCCAAAAATAGTGTTCTTCCCCCAAAATACCTGGCTTGTATTGTGGGGAATGTCTGTGTTGATGTTGAACACTTGGTTAGTTTTATTGTGCAATGTCGTTTTTCTCAGTGAGCCTATTCACTGCACAGATGTGTATATTTTTGTACAGACTGATTCAGAATTTGGATCATTGATGATAAATCATGTAATGTGGCCAATGTGCCTTTTAAATAACACTGTGCTGTAATGGTACAGATCTCTAAAATTGACTATGCTAAATGAGCTTGTTGTCAGTTGATGCTGCTAGACTGCTTCTCTTTTGTAAATGAAGACTATTTTTCTGACTGTATTCCAAAGGGTGTTCAGATTTGATTCTGAACACAGTAGGTACTTTTATCCTCATTTGATTGATATGTAGTCAACATTGAGTTTAGATGTTGACTAGGCTGCAGTAGGCTTTCATGTATGATGACTTTTTTTGTCATCAAAGCGAGAGTGAAGTAAATAAGTCGCACATTAAATGCTTTTTCAAATACTTAGATGAATGAGTATGCTTGTTCATTTGATTTTACCTTGACTTTGTACAGGTGCCTCAAGATGGGGATCAGGGGTCAGTTTTGTAATTTCCTAAAATTCAACTATGAGCAGTGCCTATGGGCAACTTCAATGCTGGTTATTATTGCTATTGAATGTTCGTTGAATATACAATAATAACAATACATATTTATTTCCAGGTAATCTGGGGAAGTTATTGGCAAACATATTTTTCAAGTGTGTTGTACAACATCAGTGAAAAATAGAGTATGTGCACATCTCTGTAGATCTTACAAACTTGTTCTTCCACACCAAACAACAATGTTTCGCCCACGATGGGCTTCGTCAGGTCACGTTTTGCCTTATACTGTTGTACAACATCACACACAGAACTTTATGAAGGCGTTATCACTGCCAACTAGGCGTCCGCACATGGCATCAGCAGACGTCGAGTTTTATCTCTCTCATGCATGCCCAGATGATCCCACTAGGGGCCCCAGGACAGGCATGTTCTATTTTATCATGTTCTTTCTCATGTCAACTCTGTACAGTGTCCTTGCCAATAAATAGAGGGTAGCATTACCAAGAAATAACATTCTAAACTTCAAATCATCCTATTTTCATTGGGTTTTCTCCAATTATCCCCTAGAATCAGTAGTTCCAAACTTTTATCAGTTTCAAATTGTGCTCACAAGTTCATAATGATGAAGAGGACACAGCCGATGACTATAACCCTCAGAGACTAGCACACGCCAACAGTGGAGCCAGTGAAGGGATACAGTTTGTTCCATCATTTTGTTGTTTTGAGGCTCGTATGGTGCTGGGATACAGAATAATGAATCCAAATGTTGAATTTCAAATGAATTCTGAATGCACAGGAGTCGGTGCCTTTGCCACCTGGGATCAGCACGGCAGGGCGCAGGGTCAATGGCATAACCGTAACAGACAACACCTCCAACCCACCGCACGTCAAGCTGCCTGAAATGCCTCCATGTCCATGGTTGGTGACGGTACCAAACCTGTTTTTGGTTATTGTTGCCATTTGTACTTCCTGTATTGTAGTGTTTTGTTATGTTGTTGATTGTATCTCAAGTGTTTCGTTGAAATTCATTGAATGTGTATATGCGTGTGTTTCTACTGGTGTGTGTGTATTTATGTGTCTGCACATCCTATCCCTGCTATAAAAGGGCCCTGACTGACCCATTCATGCGTCTAGTGTATTCAAGTGTATTTATTGTTAAAAAACGTTCAGGCCTATGTATCAAACTCTTTGTCACGCCCAGCCGGTTGGTCGCAGTGACTCACTGTGTGGCGTTATGTTGGCATTGGACCAGCCAGAGCCCCGGCGCTCTGTGCTGACGTCTCACGCCTCTCCCCAGAAACGAAACCTACGGACTGATTTGGGTCAAACGCAAAGACGGACGCTTCTTCAACTGGTGCAGCAGCAGGGTGGTGTCGAGAAGCACAAGGCAGCTTGGTTAGTTTCTGTACAAACAGAAACACCTGGAAGGATTCGACTCCAGGATTTGATTACAAACTAATAATAATAATAATAATACAGAAAAAAGGACAAACGGATAAGGTAGGAATCCCCCACGTAGGCTATAACTTAGTCACGATCGTTCTTGCTAAGATTTTTCTTCATATAAATCAGGTTTACATTTTGTAATCTTTCTGTTACTATCATGGGAAAACATATTTCACTAACGCGTCTCGTCAGTTTATCCCCAGTGATTTGAAGAGCGCCACCGACTTCTCCATTATTTCACAGCGCCATTTCTCCTTCGCGGGCGGGGATCCTGCCCCATCCTATGTCCTGCCTCCTGGGGCGCTGCCAGGGGCGCTGCGCCCAAAACGGTGCGTACCGTAACTCCCCGAAGCTGTGTGCAGTATGAGAAGGGGGATCGCATAAACGAATCGACACGCGGCAAAGTTGAGATGAGATGAGAAAGAGCATCATGGGTAAGCATTGGCAAAAGTGCATTTACATTGTACAACAATTGCCTTAATACCATTTCAGGATGTTTTCTGCAATACACAGTGGCGTGTCGTGACTTTTCCGCTAGGTGGGGCTGCTTTGAATCCAGTCAGATTATCATTTTTACACAACAGGCATAGAGTCTAGTCCCCTGGGATTCATCATTCAATCATTTTGGGTATTTAAAAAAAAAGAAACAAACATACTACAGTAGTCTACTTCCAAACTTCTAATACATTTCAGAAATAAAAACGAACAGTATATATTTAACAGAACTCGTTTATTTTTCAGTTCGCATATCATTGTCTGACACTATATTTCATTTATGTAATGTAGGCATAACATGCATGAATTCAATTAGACAAATTAAAATGACAGGTTATTAGTGCATTTTTACATTTGAAACAGTTGAATAATTGTTTATTTCTGCCACAACTAATCAAGTTTCACAAAGCAATCGAATTTCCACCCGCAAACATCATTCGCAGCCATATACATCTCATTCAATTAATAACGCAAAAGTGGGAAAGTTGCCAACAAATAGACGTAAATATTCACACCAGTACACTGAAAGTGTCCCACATTAAATTATTCATGAGAAAAAAAACTAGGCCTATACAGTATTTATGTA
>OMOT01060965.1:4440-15821 GCA_900312575.1 Acanthochaenus luetkenii | reverse complement strand
CGACTTTTACTTCCTGTCTAGATAGTCAAGTTTGATCGTCTTCTCGGCGCTCCGCCAGGACCGTTACCGACCCCGGCGGGGCCGATCCGAGGACCTCACTAAACCATCCAATCGGTAGTAGCGACGGGCGGTGTGTACTTTTTCTGACACTGAGGTCACTGCGCATGCGCAAACGGCATATAAATCAATATATGTTTTGCATTTTTTTAGTAGGTAGATAATTTGGACTTGGTCATTTTATAAGTAGCTCGCATGCTGAAAAAGTGTGAGCACCCCTGCTCTAGGACCTTCTTTTTTTTTTTAAAGACCACCCGCCATAGTACAGTTTAAAGCCTTTTTAATCATGAAAAAACTGGTTTAAGCGACTGTTTGAAAACTTGACTGGTACTGTACTCGGCTCCTAGACATTTTTAAAGTTGTGCAGATATATTACACCCTAGATTAGAGCCTTTTAATACTACAGCGGCATACACAATCTCAAACAGGCAAACGGTTCAGTGTAGCGGTGGATTTCCAGACTTTTTCCAAACTCAACTTGAATTTAGTATTTTCCAGACTTTTAAAGACTGGTTAATTGTGACAAAAGTCTTTCATACTTTCTGGACTTGTGTAGCAACCTTTTTTTTTTTTTTTAACTAAAAACTTACCGGACTGATCATAAGGTTTCTCCATGTTGTGGGCAGGAAGTTGCCGCTGGCAGCAGGAAACACACTCATCAGCTGCTCAAGTGGTTTAAACTGCACAAAACAAAATGTAATTTTGATGCAGTGACTAATTTTCTAATTTCTACTGTGGACTAGACTAGTACAATACTGGCCGAGAACAAGGTATAGCAAGGTGGTCATGCATTTTAAATACTCAGATGATGAAAACTGTAAAATTACAATGATAAAGAGAAGCGAGACGGAAGATGAGAAGACGAGAGAAGAAAAGACAGGCCAGGAGAAGACAAGACGAAAGCCTTCAGTCCATTCTTACCGGTTTGGTTCCCTTTTCAAAATCAGTGAACAAGCCTTTGATGTCTTTGAAATCCGAGGCGAATGGAGCGTAGTGGAAAGGGAAGTACCACTTCCAGGAAGCACAGCCCTGCCAATTAACAAGGGAACATTTACTGACTTTACTGTGACATTAGATACTAGAAGAAATTCTCAGAAGGCTCTTACGCAACGCAGGAAAAACAAACTGCACACACTACTTTTGTTTTACCAACCAACTACATTTTTAGAAAAGAACAGGACCTCAAAATGATGGTTGGTGACCTGCCAAAGTGGCTGGTACAGTAGGCAAACAGACAGACAATATTTACCAGCAGTTTGTTGGTGGTTGGTTAATTTGCTACACCCTTCTGCTGTGCCACAGACATGTATTAATTTAAATGGTAGATTTAAAGTGAGCTACTGACTGGCAAGCAAACAAAAGAACAAAAGGACCTTGCAAAACTCACCCAAAGGATTTTAAAAAGCCTCTATGCCCTTTTCCAGACAAGTTCCACTGCACCACAAAGCTTAAAATACTATCTGATCAGACTAACCTGGCTGTATTTGGAACACTTGTCCTTTCCAAGCACTTCCCACAATGCACCTCTGAGAAAACGAGGTCCCATCTTAGCCAATCTCATTTTAAGCAGAACACTCTATTAAAGACGTTCATTCAAATCATATGTGACTTTACCATAATAAAAAAGGTAGAAAAAGGCCAGATTCCTACATTAAAATAATTGCACAGAACATTTAGGGGAACACGTCAAAATGTTTTAGTGTGATGAGGCAAGCGGCAACTGAATTCACACAAATAACCTGATAAACCTTATACTAAGACAAGAAAAACAAAACTCAACTTGCAACCACGGCACATGAACTGGAAAAAGGTAAAAACCAAGAACAAATTCAGCTATTACTGAGGCCATCTTTATTGGTAGAGAAAAACGAACCCCTTCATCAGATTACATGACAGAGAAAATGGATCTCAACAATTATAGATACAGGACAAAGTGTGAATCTCGCCTTTTGTGTTTTGGGCAAACTTCTTCCCTGAGCATTTGGTGAGGTGTGCGTGATCATAACTCTGTTTGGCGGCAGAACCGTGAATGTGTGGCAGTAAGGACCAGACACGTCCCCGTCCGCCAAGGGCCCGGTAATGAATTCATCCAGAAAGCCCCCCCCCACCTCCTGAGACGGGCTTTCGATTGCAGAGCATGTGGTGTCAACACAGAGCCTGCATACACAGAGCTCACAATTACCTCGGACAAATCCCCCCGGTTCACGCCTGATACGCCGAGGCTCTTCTGGAGAGGGCCGACAGCGAATTATGTCATTTCAAGATAAAGACCAATACTTTTACAACAATAAAATGATTTAGTGTATAATCACGCTGTAAACAATAGCTCTAGATTTTTTGTTGAGATACTCAACAAACAATGAGGAGTCCTTGACATTCAAGATAAGGAAAAATCATTTTGCCGTCTCTAAGATAAATACACCGATCACCAATTAAGCGTTTATTCTGTCCGGGTCTTTTCTTTGCAGGGACTGATTGGGAACGGTCTGAGGTAATTATGAAAGTGACTCTGGTCAAAGTTCAAACGAGACTAAAACACAGTTTAGGATGTGCAAATACAGTTTCTTTTCCACAATGAATGCCCTGATGGCATGCCTAATCAAAGCAACTGAATAGCCATCTACTGTTCGGATGTAATCGTGGGCGCATCGTCACTTCACAATGTAAAGTATTCTACTGCTATCGTCCTTGTGTTGTTGTTGTTGTTGTGTGATGGCATGTTGTGCTGCATTGCTGAAATTTTCTGCCATAGGGCAATATATTTAGTTGTATTTGGACACCTCTAAATTGATGCTTTAAACACTTTTTTATGAGTAAGACAGAACATCACTGGATATTATTACATGTGTACAATTATTGAATAAAAGTTTGTTTGGGTCATTTGCATGGTTAGAAGTAACACGATTTCCTCCAACAACCCAGGTTTACGTGGAATCATTTGATAGTTGGGGTAGTTTACTCAGAGAAGGAAGTGGCACAATGAGATCGAGCCCGCAGCCGTCTCCATATGAGATGAACAATATCAGAACGTATTGCCACATTTTTGGTATTCTTTGTTGTTGGCATTGAAGATCACCAAGATGCAACTGATGCTATTCTCATTCAAACCAATAGGGATGTTGTCGTTTGGTGAAACACCGCTGCTGCATCCCGGTCAGCTTCCTCTGTGACCTTTCACAGAAATGTCTGCATTTACTGTGGTAGTACGCAAGATTCACGTTTTCATTGATTGTGTCTCCATCTTTAGTGCCAAGCGCTCATTGCTGTGGTGTTTCTGCACTGTACTTACCAGAGATCACTCAAACAGGGTAATGGAAACGCTTTCATGAACTGGATATAGGTTGAATGACTATTGTGTTATATCAACTGGCAATAGAGAGAAGCAAAACGGACATTTGTGAAAATGTCGGATTATTTCTTTAAAAAACAGGTAATTACCTGGTAATAGTACTGCAGCACCCAGCAGAGACCCTCCACATACGACTTCACCACCTTGCGCTTGAAATCCTCGTCTGTCACGTCCACGTCAAACTTGGTCTTGTAGTATCTCTGTTTCCAACCCTCCTCCCATAACCTGGATGAGTTACAGTATGTACAGATGTATTATTACTTTACTAATAAAAAGAAGGAACTATTCTTGTACAGCACTCTAATTCACAAATAGCTCATCAATACTGACTGCAAAAATTCCACCACAATAGACACCAAACAAACTAATAATACTCCTACACACATTGAGTACAATACACGTATAAGTTAAATGCAAGTTCACAAAGTAGTATTAATATCAGTAGTAGTATTAATGTTGCATAATGAAGAGAAAGGTTAATATTTGTATAGCACTTTTCTTAAAGTTAAAAAGTGCTGCAAAAAAAGAAAGAAAAAGAAAACAAACATTAACACACAATCAGATACAATAAAGGGAAGATTTGCACTCCTGGCTCCATTAAGGCCCAGTTTATTGAAGCCAAATCAGCAAAATACAGAAACCAACATCAATCAATTAAATGCAAGTTGGGCTTTCATATGTTTCTTAAAAGAAGATACAGAATTTGCAAATCATTAATTTTATTTCCCTGCTGTGGAAAAATAATGTATCCCTGCATGACACAATACAAATAATACAATACACAGAACAAAGCCCAGTCAGGACACATATACAGGGCAGAATCCATTGGTAATACACATAAAATTAAATTAAAAAAAGTAAATAAAGATCCGTGTCTATCTTACCACTGTAACAGCATAAATTATTACGTTTCGTTCAGTTGAGGCGAGAGCCGTCTATGCTCTAGTCTGGTTTATTGTTTAAGCCGTCCGTCTGAAGTGTTTAATCAAGTAAAAATAAAATCTCCCTGGCTCTTAGTTCTTTATCAAGCACTGGATTACACATCAACTCTCTTGGGACACAAAAATATTAGTTTCATCTATTTATCTGGATGCTGTGGCTTTGACGATTGTGCTCTTTATTGGTTACTTATACTGCCTGTGATCTTGGAATTGAAGACAATTCTACTGTTGCACTCATTGCAAGTCACCATGGATGGGAGTCAGCTAAACGCCTATAATGTAAATGTGTCTAAATTATACATTTGCTCATTCAAATCCAGTAGTTTTTAAGACACCATTGTATTCATCTATAGGCTGAAAATCAGAGAAAATTCCCCACTTCTCCGGGAATAGTTTAATGACTGACTTATTGGTAGATTTACGACAGCGATGCCATTCTGCACACATAATCAAGGCTGTCCAGCATCTGTTTAATCAATCCTCAGAGCGGCCCGCAGGGAACGCCGACTTGTAAGAGGAAAGCCTCCATGAATACCAATTTAGCCCGTTGGATTTAACAGCTTTGGCAAGTGCGTCACAGAGGAGTTTGCAAGAATATTCCTCCTTTCCATATTAATCACTTGCAACGGGTGAAGGGAGTTGTTGAGCAGAGGGGGAAGCAGCAGAGAGGAGTTAAACAGCTTGAGCTGCGGTACAGTGGCATTAATGAATGCATCTCTCTGGTTCTGTTGGTTAATGGCAGCTTCCCTGACTGAAACATCTTCTGTAAAGACATTTTTAAGCCGTTAGGAATTTATTGCATATATGCTGTTTGGTGGACGCATTTATCTGAAGTACAATACCATGAATGCATGCTATTCTACCATGGGGGCCCCAGTGGGAAATGAACCCCAAACCCTGGCAGCAGTGCCCAAACCATAATTTTTGGCTCAAGTGCCAGGGGCTGGTAAACTTATATTAGAATAATTTGTACCGGCCAAAATGATTAATATACAATTATTTTAGAAATATATCACACTACCCGTTTTCAATGCCATTTCTTGTGCAGAATCAGGTACTGATTAACATTTAGTCCCCAGACAAGACTTGATCACACCCTCATACAAGCCTAGACTTCATATTCTTTCTAGTGGCCTCACAGCTGCTGCTGTGGGAATGTTTAATTTCAACTAACGTCAGGCTAGTTAACCGTCCAGAAAGTTTAGATGCTATTGCTTTGTGTAGAGCTGCGCAACAGGCAGCCAATCAGGATCCTGTGTGATGCAGAGCCATTGTTTTGCTTTGATTTCATTGGCTCGTGGTCAGAGCGTATGGATGTCAGCGGGGACAAAGTTTGAGAACAAACAAAGACCAAGAACTAAACACACAAAATTAACAAATTTTCACCATGATGGTCTCATTTTTCTACAGCATTTATACTATGCTATCAAAATAAATGTGAGAATGACACATTACGGTAAATATTCTACGGGCTTTAACATGGACTGCCGACATCGGTGGATCTGCTGCCATGTTTGCTGCCTGTGTTGACAGGCTTCCGTCATTCGTGAGGCCAAGTGGGAGATATCACATCCCACAAACACATTCATGTTCTACTTGTAATCACCACTAGGAGGCTGAAGTGAACGGTTATTCCCAGTCGGCAGCTGGTATTTAGGGTTAATCTAATATGATGTGAACCCGGCATTAGTCCGCTTCTCCACCCGGCCCTGCCCGGAGTGTATTCAGTAGCTTACCTGACGTTATCTTCAGGCTCAGGCTCGCTGTCACTGTCCTCTGTTTTCCTCTTCACCCCCCTGCCGTCTGTGCCGCCGCTGGGCCCTGCAGAGGACTGGGCAGGACCACAAAGAAGGATGAGGGTAAGAACAAGTAGGCATCAACATGAAAACCACAGTTGAAAATGTAAACTCCTGGCTGTTCGTTTACTGGGATCCCGATGAGTTATCATCAGGGTAACAGCTGTTCTTCCATAATAAACTTAGAGGCCCTATTTTAGGAATTGAAATGTTCTTCCAGAACAACATGTAAGATCAAAGATGACTTAATGTAGACACTTAACATTTGACTTTGTTTCAAGAGGTTAAATTCAAAATTGTCACATTTTTGAAACAATGCATCACAACTGGACTTCCCCTCAATAAACTATTGCAAAAATCCTTCCAATCAGGCAAGTTTGCAGCACTGGAGAGCCTCCACTCTTCTGCCTGTAGGGACTAAGTCTTCAAATTCATTCAATAAATACCCCTTTAACTAAACTACAATTATTTGCAAAACATTGTGAACATTATTCTTAACCTGAGTCATGGTATATTTGACAACATAAAATTATGAAAACTGAATAATAATGGACTGTTAAACTTCCTTGGGGTCTACAAGAAACAGGCACTTTGGGGTTTTTCATCTCACCTGCACAAATGACTAATTAGGCATTTGTAGTTTTATCACTTATCGTATTATTTCACTTCTATGTTTTATCACGGTGCAAATAAATTCTAGTAAACTTCACAGAACTACAGATTATATTCAGGGAGCTTGACTGCTAGGTGAATTATATAGAAAAGGCAGATGACGAAAATACTTATTTGACAAAGTTTGAATATGTGCATGATAAGCATCTAGTTTCGGAGTCACTGAATTTCGGATTAAGACTTACTTCAAATAGCATTTTGGAAATAAACTCCTGCTACTATTACTTTTGACCCTTTGCAATGTGTACAACTATTGCCGTTACTCCATCTTCCATTTCACCAGGAACTTACATTCCCACCATTCTTCATCATGGCCTTCAGGGACTGTGCAGCGTTCTGGAGAAATAAGAAAAAGAGACCGCTTTGTCAAGGCTGCGGTCCTGTAGCGAGGATTCATCGCCATTTCAAAATGTCTTCCTTTATCCAGATGTTAACTACTTGACTGGATTTGAAGATTTAGGTCAGTTTTTTACATTATATCTGCTGATAGTGGCTGGGCAACATGACCATTTCACTCTATAGCTGGACAAATATTACAATATGTGAACAGACAGCAGCCTCACAACTACATGTGTAGTTATATTACCAGGGTTATAGTACCTGTATAGTTATATTATTTGTATATTACAAGAGTTCCTATACAGATTCAATTTCTAAATTCCTTACTAGTATAATTCTTTACAGTGATGAATATCAAAATGTGTGAGATGATGGGGTCTAAAACCACAGAAAATGTGTAGTCTTACCGGTATGTATATCACAACAGTAGCACAGTATTTTTCTATAATTTCGCAAACTTTCTTGTAAATTCCAAACTCATCAAGACCTGGAAATTACCAATTTCTTCTTCCACAAATTTCCATCTGTGTAGGAACCCTGTAATATTGTCACCATTTCTATTGAGGCTGAACAACAATATTTCTCATACTTTTTGTGTCCAAGACGTTTCAAGCCCTGGAACTTAACAAATGTCCTGGAACTAATCAAATGTACTTCCCAGACCTCCACAGGAACCCCCTACATTAACAACATACCCTGTTGTGCTGGTCTCTGCCTTGCATCCTCATGTCGTAGGCCTGATGCCGTGCGTTGTGAACGGCCTGAGGTCGGTCTCTGCCGCCCAGGGCCTGAGGAGCGAACTGACCTGTGGTCAGGTATGCTGGACCTTGTTGCTCTGCCTTGGGAAAGGAGGTAAAGAACA
Source organism: Acanthochaenus luetkenii (assembly GCA_900312575.1). Taxonomy (NCBI): domain Eukaryota; kingdom Metazoa; phylum Chordata; class Actinopteri; order Beryciformes; family Stephanoberycidae; genus Acanthochaenus; species Acanthochaenus luetkenii. The sequence continues at coordinate 7,805 of OMOT01060965.1, read as the reverse complement.
CCCTCAACCTACTGAATGTATGGACTGATCTGTATAGTGTCTAATGTCCAGTCCATGATCGGTCCCTTTGCACTGTACATGAGGTCCTGATGTCCCTGTATAGTGTGTCAGTATGTACTTTAAAACTTGGTAAGTTATCACTACGTCTTTGCGTCAATGACATTACATTACATTACATTACATCATTTAGCAGACGCTTTTGTCCAAAGCGACTTACAATAGTACATTTTTCGTCAACATTGTCAGACCAACTATACAACGCAGTCTTTCATCAGCTAAACACTTCAATAGGAACAAGTAGCATAAAACACTTCAATAGGAACAAGTAGCATATAACACTTCAATAGGAATAGTAGCATTAGTAGTAAAAGTCATTAGTGTTTTTGTTTTGAAAAGAGTAGAAGGAGATAGGTCAGTTCAGGTGGGGTCTAGGTGTAGGAATGACCACATTCACATGCTGGAGTAACCCTTCATGATTTGGTCTAACTTTACCCATACGGTTTAATTAAGCAAGCTTGAGAGAGCCAATACTCCAATTTCGTCAATATCCACCCATCTGCTTTACTCACTTTCGTTCTCTTCTTTTTCTCCTTCATTCGTCTCTTGAAGCCTTCCTAAAAGAAAAAACGAAAATGTGACAAGCAGTTTAAAAAATGTGAAGACTTACTGACCACTGAAAAGTGTAGAATTGTAGTTAACAGGTTAGAAATGTGCAAACTGAAAATGTGTCACTCTTGAGACGCAAGAACAAAAAATTGCCCTGGTCACACAAACTGTGCTAAATTATCCGGGGCCGTCCTACAGCTACAGCGGTTAAACAGGGGTTTGTGTGTTTACGTGATACGTTACAACTTTAATGACCCTTGAGGGAAATCTTACATCATCATCTTTGCGTTTTTTGAAGATGTTGTCCTCCGCCACACCAACTGCTTGCATGATCAATTCAACTCGCTCCAGGTTGACAAAGCCATTCTGTGTCAGATAGCCCTATGGAGTTATACAGGCCAGGTCAGGTAAGTCCGTCAGTCAGAATCAATTTAAAGCAAAAATCACTCCCCTTACTCAAAACACAATCCGCCTTGTAGCTGCATTGCATTCTGGTCCATCTCCTCTACTGTGGTGGTTAAATTGGTCTCTCTCTTCTTCTATGATGATTTTTCCCTGTATGATTGTTGAACGTTGCAAAATGGCGGCTCTAGAAAGAAGCCCTCGCTCTTTGGTTCTGAGGGGCCGACACCAGAACCTGACGTTTACAGTTGATGTTTTAAATCTCTGAAACATTTTCTGATATCAAACTCCATTGTAGCTGCTGGAGATATCTGGACGTGATGTCACATCGTCTACGATTGATCAGTTATCCACAGAAGGAGAAATACACCAAACTACTAAATGGACCCAGAAATACAAAGTACATCACCAATAACTGAGTTTTAGGGGGATTTTTCCTTTAAATATCAAGTACAGCAGATGTACAGGAATTTGTCTTGGTGACACTGGTGCAGACAAATCTACATGTACACAAATGACAGTTTCACAATACGTACTGACATACATGGTACAGAACAACAGGACGAGGGCAAAGGGACACAGTAAGATGTACAACAGACTATACATATCAGACTACATATAGAATATCAGACTAGACAGTGGACTATATATACTGGGGTTGGGTGATGATACTAACTCCAGTTTTGTGCACAACGTCTTTGTAGATGCCGACCAGTCGATCTATCGCACCCTCTCTGAAAGACGCAGAAAAACACAGAAACAAGACAAATTTATAATTAAAGACAACCAATTCAACAGAAATTTTAATGATAATCGGGGTGGGAAATTGGCACCAACCACATGCTACTTTATCTTTGGCTATGGCTGGGAAATGTGGCTGCCCTGCCAGCCACTCTGGCAGGTGACCAACCATCACCTGCCCTATTTATTCTAAAAATAGATATACTGTATATATAGAACAGCATAGTGAAATAGCAATATAGAAGTCTACGCTTTTCCACCAGTCAAAGGTCTCATCCGTGCTGAGACGGTGTGGAGGAGGCAGTGCTGCACGATCACGGCTAAAGTGAGCGATGATTGTTTGTACAGATTTTGGTGAATTCGTTTTTTCTGTACTTTTGCATTGATCAACAGCGATTTCTACCACAGTGGGCATTCTAAATGAATTGTTAAGGGACATGAAGTAAACTGATGACTATAGTCATAATAAATAAAGCATGTATGATACTTTCAGGTTGAAGTCAAGCTCACCTGATTTCTAAGGACGGTAAGTGGGGCAGGAAGTCGTTGCCTACGAAGAAGCACATGAAGACCCAGTCGTCGACGCTCCTCTCAAAGTCAAAGGGAAAGGGCAGGCTTGCCATGGTTAGCTCTCTCTCCAGGTACTACAAGGACACCAGCGTGGGCATGTTTTTGGGTAAGAGTGACATTGGTTAGACTTGTGATCTTGTGAAGTCCAGAAATAATTATAAAACAAATCTCCATCACAGGGTTTTGCTCAGGATGGGTTGATCCTCAGATGTAGAGAGCTGAGGCATATCAATGAATCTGGGTGCTATATTTTAATGAAAAATCACTTTCACTGTCATTTATTCTCTAAAGGTTTTAAGGTCTTATTCATCTTTCTAAAATCCACAAACTTATTTTTCCAAAGACCATGGGAGCCTGTTGAAAGAAACCCTGATGTAGCTCAGTTTTGGTGACAGAAACCACTTGAAAATATATTGACCCTTGTTTGAGCAATGAGAAACAAAACATAAACCGTTCACTAAACACCAGTATGACATGTAGTGCATCTGTAAAATGCCACCTAATAATTACAATAAAGTGCACATAAATCACATACCTCGCGCAGAACGCAGAGCCGAATGAATATGAATTCTTGTTCGGAGACTGGCATTGTGTCTGCAAACTGGTCATGCTGAAAGGAAAAAAGTAATAGGTCAAGGGTTAAACTTAGAACGATGCAGATAGTCAGCAGTACACTTTTATTTGTATGGCACCTTTCTTGACATCACATTTTAAAACAAACAGAAAAATACTCAACACAAAATGAGGCCGTCACATAAGACACACATCATCAGATTAAGAGAAGGCCTGACAGAAAAGGTCTCAAATACCGGTAGTTTAATATTTGCTCTGTTCCAGAGTCTGCGAACACTGCCATCACATTGGTTTAAAGTATAATCCCTGCCATCAGGACAGGAAACTAACTTTTCTTAATAACTTACCACTAGTGTTGCACTAAGTTTCAATACTGCTTCAATACCGTTGCAAAAGACTGACTTCAATATATAATTTTCTAAACGTTTGATAACGTTCACCAAATGTGACCTGCAGGATTATTAATTGGGGGG
>OMOT01060964.1:0-12942 GCA_900312575.1 Acanthochaenus luetkenii | reverse complement strand
ACATTGCTTACAGCTGCTTGTTGTTCCCAACCGGACACCTCCCACAACAACAACAACAACAACAACGCTGAACTCATTATTTGCTCACCTGGACAAATTCTGTGTATCTCAGCACAGCAGCACTTTACATTTACATAATTCTATATATACTGTGAATATGTATATCTATATTCTTGGGTCATACTTGTTTTGTTTTGTTTGTTCTTTTCTATTTCACTCAACTCTACAGTACAATCCATCCCTTTTTATATTAGACAGCCCATTCCACTCTTGTATATATTTTGCCTTTTATTTTATATTATCTTAATTTGTTGTACAAAAAAAGTTATTGTATTGTACATTAGCACACTTAAGGCCTTGGCAGCAAAGCGCCTCGCTGCACATTGTACGTGTTTGATTTGATTTGATTTGAAGGTTGGGAGTAAAGAGTTCAGTAGATTTGATTCACTTAATTCTGTCTGAAGGGGGCTTGGGTGTCCTCAAAAGGTAAATTGATCCAGTCATAGTGATGAATGGGCTCATTTGAATCCTCCCGGTGTGGGACAGGGGTGAATACGCGCGTTAGGAGACACGCCTCACACACCGGATCTCTCTCTCCCTCTGAAGCAGGGAATCGTAGGGAATGGAAAGGACAATGTGTGTGTAAAATGACTTTTTTCAACTCGCCGTTGTCGTGCAAGATCGGACTTAAAATATCGTGTTTTTGGTTTGTTGTCGACGTCAACGCCGAGGTCAGCCGAGAAACCCCTCAGCGAGACTTCAGCCCAGGCTTTCAAAACTTGGAGCACTAACTTGCAGTAACGAGTAATTGACACTGGACCAATATGATACTCTGCATGTCTCCCCAGTCTCAGAAACCCCTTTATGTCTCTTTTCCCCCTTGCTCTCATTCTGCTCAAGCTTCAGTGTATTACTTTTTCATCACTTTAAATTGGATATCCCAGAATAATAGTGGCCCTGTCTATTATTAATACTCTGAATCCATCATGGCAGGAAGAATTGGGGTTCGGAAAGCCCGTGAAAGATCTGCAGGGCTTGGGGGAGCTGAAGATTTCTCTGCACGCGCCAAACCTCCGCCTACCTGTTTGAGTGTGTGTCTGATAAGAATACGAATTGGGAGCAGCATACTAGACCCCCGCTTGCAAACCTATTTTCGCTGACTGCTAATGGGAAGAACCTGCGTCACAAATGACAACGGATCCAATGCGTCTTTTATTTTTCACGTTTCCTGTGGTCCAGGGTCTTGACGGCATATTATTGCAAGTCTTTTCATCGCACTGATCACATCACCATCTAAACAAGCTTCATTGCTGCGGTAAATCATTAAACTGCTCTTTGGTACAATGTGCAGAGGACATGATCAAATCCGTCCCTTTTCTGTGTGTGTGTCCGCCTGTATTTCAATAGAAAGCCTTCATCCCTCCAGTCTATAGTGATTGTGGAGGCCTTCAGGATACTGGAGTGGAGTGAGAACCAATACGAAGAGGAGTTGACGATGATGTCATCACATGCCGAAAATGCATTGTTGATGGGACTAGCACTTTGACCAGCAGTTCCAACACCAAGGAAACAGAGAGGAAAGTTCACCTCCACCACTATCACCACACACACACACACACACACACACACACACACACATATTATTGCTGTTTTAAAACCTGTAAACATTTTGGGCTGAATGCCTCAATGTCGAGTTTGACCTTTTAACACGTTTTTGGCAGCTCTTGAAGCTTGACCTTTTGTTTCCTTCAGTCGATGGTTCCTTCCCCATCACAGTGATGGGCCTCATTACCAGCTAATTCATGGCTGTCATACTTCCACCTGTCTCTCTCTCTCTCACACACACACACACACACACACACACGCACACAGGAGACAGGTGCATTTATTCTCATAAACACAAATTATCCGACGCAAACAAGCACACGTGCACAAAGAAACGCAAATGTAAGAGATTCAGAGCAATGAATTCCTGGTTGCAAATGTTTTCTAAAATAGATGTAATTTTGGAAAGAAACCCTTCATATACTATATGTTAATCAGGGCGTCCTATGATGCGTTTGATCCCTGACATGGACATTTTCCTTTTTGCTTGCCCCTTTTCACAGGGAAATCAGTGTGCAGGTTCAGGAAATGGTAGTAATTCAGGGCCATAATGTATTTACTAAGCATTTACAGTGGCATTAATCTACTAATGCGTGTGTATGTGTGTGTGCACACGCATGTAAAAGTGTTTTTGTATGTGTCAGTGTCCGCTCCCCTAGCTAACAGGGTGCAGAGTTTCCTAGCTTTGTCTGTTTGTTGGGTGTTGATGGAGTTTGCCCCATTCATTAGCTTTACTCTGTCCCTTTTTGGCACTTCTCCAGCCAGACATCAGACAGAACGCCTTGTTAGTATTTATTGTGTTCAAAAGCAAAAAAACAAAACATTGGTTTAATATTGCTGTTCTAAATGGCCTTGGGCCATACCAATTTCCACAGGGATAAAGTTAAAGCTGCAGTTGTATGCCTGATGTGCTTACCTGGTAGGCAATCAATAAACCAAGTATTCAGACCAGTGGGATTCTGGGTAATGCACAGGCTGGAAACTGTCGAGCCACACACAGCAGGCAGCATGAGTGGACTTCCAAACCCCTCATCCCAAAGATTTGCTGTGAGAAATCAGTGTAGCGTTGCTAGAAGGATATTTGCTTCTCCTGCGATTGCTTTGAATACTTTATTTCAAGGGTGTGATTTCCCAAGAGGAAAGGTGAGTGCAGGGATTGTGTTCAAATCTTTGGGTTATAGTCTGTTTGTCAGTATAAATCAGCACATTGAACTCTGTAGCACAGAGTTATCTTTATATAAATACACAACCTCTTTATGTGTCATACAAGCGTTCCAATTATCATACTGTGCTAACATATACGTTTTACTCATAAGCAAAATCTGATCAAAATGAGATCAAACTTTAACGTTTTGAACTTTCTTGCTGGGAAAATAGTAAGAAAATAGTAGAAATGACAAGGAGACTATGAGCATCAGTTCAGCAAATTTTACTGGCTTGTAACAGAAAGGGATTTTTGGAGTATGGTGCTATTTCCTCTTTGTAGTCTGTCGTAATACATGTGGAAATGCTAGTATTCCTACATTAAATTGTAAAAGTATTGATTATAGGTCAAAATGGAAAATCTAAAAAATAGAGTAACCTACCCAATATTTTAGAATAGAGATTTTAGAAAGATGCCAAATTGACTGAACAAAATCTATACTTCAATGAAACACAGGCAACAGATATTGCAACATGACATGTTGATACCCATACAGCTGCACGTCTTGATAGATTGTAGATGATCAAAGCTAAATTCAAATTGTCATGGCACTATCTGGAAGATGTACCCTGTGTTGTATAATACATCAGCAAAACTATTTACAAACCATCGTGATGTGGTTCACATTACTGAGATTGCGCCGCGGATTGACATTCTGGGCAAGATTACATTTATTGTTCAGGTAATGCTATTACCTAATCCTTCTTTGCCATACAGAGAGGGTGAATCTCCGCAATTCCTTTTAGGCAGTTAGGAGCTCTAAGCTTATGTAAAAATAATTACCAAAAAAATCAATCCATGAATCTTAATGTCAAAGTATTAAACAAGAAAATGTTGGACGCATTACATTTGTCCAGATGTCAGACCGCCATTCCAACTGGTGACATTGCGCTGGGCGATAGCGAGGATGTTTTCACTTGTGCAGCCATATGTGAGCAAACCATAGTGAAACATGGGTCTGCTCACCCCAACATCCCTCGCAGCGACTCACAGATGTCTCAAGCTGAGTTGGGTAATTGTTCATGTGTGCTGGCATATGTCATAAACAGGGAGAAAATAACAAACAACACAGCTTATGATTGTTAGACGGTAATGTGAGGTTTGGTATAATTAAAATATCTACCGCATGTTTTTTTTATAGGCATTGAACATGTATGTGCTTTCACTACTGATATTTAGGCAGGCACCGTGTGCTGTGTGGTCTTTTCTTCACTGCAATTCAATTGTCCTCTGGGATTATGAGAGAAATGGAACTGAAATGAACAACTTAACTGTGAAATAGCACTTGATACCCTTATGATCCAAGTATGGATCATGGACAAACTAACAACATTGTAATATCAAGTACCTACTAAAGAGAAGGGCTACCCTTTGCCTTCCGCACAGCTTCTGTTCTTCTTGGAATACTGTTATACAATTCCTGAACAGTGTGTAGTGGGGTATTACACCATTCTTCCAGAAGGAAAGCCTCCAGTTCTTTAAGAGATGAAGGAGCTGAAAACGTCCCATAAAGGTTCAATGATGTTTGGATTTGGTGATTGGGGAGACTTGACATCATCCTGGTGCTCATGAAACAGCACTTGAAATTGTTTAACAGTGTGTATGGGGGGGGGTTATCATCTTGTAATAATGGGAACATCATGTGGGAACAGTGTTTGCACGTGGTCCTGTAAAATATCCTCATATTCCTTTGCCGCTATACGACCACGAAGAGCGATCATTGTACATAATAACTCCCGAGGGATGGCTGCCCAAACCATCGCAGATCCACCACCATGTTTAACAGTGGGAACAGACGGTGGGGGTGAAGGCATCCTTTGGAGAAACTGTAGAAGACGGCTCATCACACCATATCACAGTTTTCCCCTTGCTCAAAGGTCCAGGTTATATGCACCGTACACCGGGTTCTGCATTGACGATGATGTTGATTCGGTTCTGTGGTCATTTTTGAGGCCCTGGTTTTGTGGTGATAAGCAACTATCCTGTTAAGTGCCCTCCATCCTTATTGGGGAACTTCAACCTGCGACCACGTGCGTATGTTGTCATGATTTGACATTGTCACCCATGTCACTTTAAAGTTTCATGACGAATGTACCTGCAATTGGCACACTGACTATTTGGCCTCTTCGGAACGGTATTATTTGTGTCGTGTTGCTTTGAAAACGAACGTATAAAGGTGGCGACTCTTCTAAAGCTAACATGTTGCTAATTGTGGCATTCAACTTAACATGACTCAACTGTTTCCGCTATATTGTCCACCCTGTGTATGTTGTGGGGAATGTAGGTGAAGTATTTCTCAAGACACACAGAACAGTGTTTGTCTCCGAGGGGAGTGTTCTGTCCTCGTCTTACGTGATACAAACAGACATACCTTTAGGGTTGAGCCTAGAATATAATTGCGTTCCAGTGGTCCTCTTAGCCATCGCTTAGGTCAAGCAACATCACACACTCTTTCTTTACCTTCTCTCCAGCAACAAGGGCAATTGCCCTCTCTGACAGTGTCACTGAACATGTGTCCCGGAGAGAGGGTGGCCCACCATTTTGCTAATATTCTGACTCCCCGTACTTTAGTCTGCCAGTGACCTACTCTTAACTCCAGTCCACAATTGAAGGAAATGGAGAGAGATGTGGTGTGCCGCACAATTTTGCCCAAATGTAAGGGTAACCAGTGTTAGACAAAGACATTAACTTTAATCAAATTCAAATTGAAAAGCTTAAAATCACACTTTTTCTTTCAAGCCTCAATTTGCATAAGCAATTTCAAATTCAAGAAGCTTATAGTTTGTGCCAGTTCTGCACAACCGTGTGTGTCTTCAGAGTTGACACCCTACACTGCAGCCTAATTCTGTCTGCATTCTATAATGCTCGTACTTAGTTTCATGCATCTCATTATATTCTATATATATATCTCATGGTACACTGGACCAATGCACAACTGGATGCTCACTGCACTTCCCTCCACTGCCGACAGAATTTTGATACTTGTAACTGTTTGCTTTGAATAGTATCTAATAATTTTGGCAGTTTGATCATCAGGTACTGCTCAATGGGAGCAATTTGGGATTAGGTGTCTTGCTCAAGGACACTACAACATTTTCTTTTTTCCTGGGAGGAGCTGGACTTGAACCATCGCCATTGCAGCCCCCCAGGATGCATGGAACAAAGCCTCTCTTTGCAGTAAGCATGAGTGACAGGCTATTGGTTGTGTGTGTGTGTGTGTGTGTGTGTTCATCTGCATCATTTGTTGCATTAATGATGGTGTTTTCTGTTGTTTCAAAGGGCCCCACGAGGAACTGATGACCTAGAAACAGAGTTTCTGTCAATTGCCTTCAAAGCAATTTTCAGCTGGGTTTTACTGGTCTCTACACTCTGGTGTAATATCCTCCAGATGCGAGTGTATCACGTTGTCAGTGTGTGTGTGTGTGTGTGTGTGTGTGTGTGTGTGTGTGTACATCGGTGAGGGTGTATTCTCTTGATGAAAACCACATAACATCAGATTAAAATAACACCTGCAAATTAAATGATGAATATGCAGCTTTGTTAAAGTGACATCTGGCTTCCGAGATAATTTCTGTTGCCCTGGCAGCTAAAACAATTGAACGCAATCTCTATGAAGATACGATTGTGACAACTCTACACAGTAATTCTCTCTCTTAAGTACGTCCCTCCATTCTTCACAAGGCGCTCTGAAGTTTTAAGTAACAGCTCTTGCTCTGGTTGCGTTCCCTGTGTGAATCCAATGGGAGGACCCTCATGGGAACCATGAATGCTGGCAAAGCCCCTAGAGGACACAGCTCTAAAGGCTCATGGGAATAAAAGATGGCTGGCTATTCAGCTGCCATGCCTTGAAAAGAAAGACTGTAGACTTACTCAAGATGAAACAAGAGCTGAGATTCCTCTGTGTATTACTGTATGTATGACTGGTGTTGAATAGACCAGCCCAGGATCCTATGGCGTCTTCTGGAATATTGGAAGCTCAAAGAAACACACAGGCCATCTGAATACGTCCAGAGAACAGGTCACTCTGTAGAGATATCTTACAATTTTCATGCCACAAAAACAGTGTTTTGTCAGGGTGGAAAAGCTACTCAATCAGCATTTAGACCATATGACATTAAAACACATAAAACATACAAAAACATAACAACAAATTAATTAATACGATGTGCAAAGAAAGTAAATCCTCATTGCAGGTTTTACAGACTGGTTTCACGTAGCTGAGGTCAGGAAGGAACCTTCATCTTCTCATCATCATCTGGTAAAGCACCAGGTCAGGATGATGTGAGTGTAGATATTTATCAATGTTTTCAGGGCGTCCTGTCTCCAATTTTGACCCTATTATATAAGGATATTATTGCCACTTAGTCCATAGCTAGTAGTATGAACATAGCTGTTATTTCCCTGTTACCCAAACCAGGGAAAGACCACTTGCAAATGGGCAATTTCCATCCTCTCAGTCTGTTAAATAATGACTATAAAGTATTTGCTAAGATTCTTGCGATGCGTCTTGAGAAAGTAATCTCTTCATTCATTAATTTAGATCAAGTAGGTTTTATTGCTGGACGCCATGCTGCTCATAACACGAGAATACTTTTTCATGTAATGTCAGAGGCTGCATCTCTCCAACACCCAGCTCACTCGATGCTAAAAAAGCAATACGCATACAATGGATTAAGGCCCTCTGCCATAATCCGGTCGCATGTGTCAAAACGAATGGATTAATTTCTCCCCCTTTTCAGCTTTTTAGATCTACCAGACAGGGATGCTGAGCCTCTCCAGTTATCTTCACTTTAGCACTCGAGCCCCTTGCCTGTGCTATCAGGGCTGACCAGAATATAACAGGTATCACACTTTTCAATTATGATTTTAAACCTTTATGCGGATGGTATCTTATTGACGTTGTCCAGACCAGATTACTCAGTTCCACATCTACTTAAACTTATCAGTGATTTTGTCCTGATTTCTGGGTACAAAACCAACTGGTCTAAGAGCGAGGCTGTCTCTTTAAATCATCTGACATGCCCTGGACACCTGATCTCAACCCCTATCGTGTGGATGTCACAGGGCATGACGTATTTTGGAGTTCATTTATTGATCTCCAGTTGATAGCATTTTTTGAGCTGAACGGCCCCAAGCTTTTGAAAACTGTCATACGATTTAAAGAGATGGACAAATGTACCGTTATCACTGTGGGGGAAGGTACTTCAAATTCTAGTTTGATTTAATTTGCTCCCTAGATTAGCCTTCCTTTCCTCTGCAATTCCACTAAAATGTCCCCAGAAATTGTTTAAAGAGATTAATACAATATTTACATTGTTCCTATGGCAAGATAAAAAGCCTAGAATCAGCCTAAAACAATTATCTGTCCCTAGGAACAAAGGCGGGTTTGGGATACTTGATGTGTATTTATATTACTTGGCATGATGTAGATGTAGGTAGCTGTGGAGATGGCTACAGCAGAAGATTGTGACTGAAAATAGCAAAGATGTTTCCCCAGCTTCCTTTTGGTTTCACCCCAAATATGATTAGTGAATTAGAAATCCTTTAATTTGGTTTTCATGTGAAGTGGCTAAAGCATTATATAAACGACTATATGGAAGAACCCATTATTTACAGCCGGTGGGAAACCTCTTTATAATGACACATGGCAAAATAACAACATTGCGGAGCTGGGCCAATTATTAAATAATGGAGATTTAATACATTTTCATGAGCTCAAGTTACATTTTGGTTTAAATAATTCAAACTTCTTCCAGTATTTACAGATGAAGTATATACTGTACAATTACACACTTAGTAAGGTAATAAATGAAACTATTGAATATTAAATTAAAAGATGCAGCCTCTGGCAGAGGCACTGTCTCCAAAACTGTATACGATTATTATGTTATACCTTTGTTGAATGTAAAGCTTCCATAATAGCACAATGGGAGAAAGATTTGTGTGTACCTCTTACAATAGATCAGTGGGAAGCCATACTGAGTCGCTCAAACGGTCTCTCGAACTGTGTGAGGTATAAAGTTATACAAATTAATATCTTGTTTAGGTCCTATATCACCCCACACAAACTGAAGGAAATGAATTGTAATGTATCAGATAGGCGCTGGCATGGGTGTGGGATGACTGGCACTCTTATGCGTTTATTGTGGCACTGCCCAGAAGTAAGAACATTTTGGTTCAAATATTATTTGTGTACATTATTTGAAATAAATGTCCCATTATGTCCAATAGTGGGTCTACTGGGAAGTAAGATAGACGAAGTAACCTCAACAGAACTACAACATTTGATTAGTTTAGCCTTTCTTTCAGTGAAACGAATAATTATCATTAACGGGAAGGTAAGGAAATTAAATTGTTTTAATATAGATAGCTGGCTAAAAGATTATTTGGATTTGGTATCCATGGAACAAGCAGCATCTGATCTTTAAGATCACTTCAAGGCTCTTTGACTTGAACTATGTTGCTCACAAAAACTAAATAGATTATTAACTAACATTTAGCGGCGACAAGGAGTAATGACAACATGTTGTTAGTTTTGTATATTGTCTGTATTATGTAACATTGTGTAGACCGTACACGTGGGAAAGGAAACGTTTTCGACTCCTGTGGTAAATGCAGACTGCTTACTTGATCCCCCCCTTGTGACCCCACCTTGTTCTGCCTATAAGATGTGCAGCATACCTCAAACTGGAATTCTATGAGGTATTCACATTTTCTAAAACAAGACAAAGTGAGACCAGAATATGGAAACTGCAGCAAACGTAACTGGCAGGCAGGAGGTGTCCACAACCAGGAAGAAACCACATCACATCTCCACGTCGAGTAATGAGCCTCGCTTGTGTTCATCTTTGTGAAGAGCACAACATTTCATTCCATATACAAAAGGGGATACACATGGTCACAAGTGTTTTTCACCGAGGGGAATTGTTATTTAAGTGGCACAGCAAGTGGCACGGCGTCATAACACGATGGAAATCAATGACGCATAATGCCAAGACCCCAAAGAAACCTCTCGCTCGCCCCCAAGAGCGTGACTGTGTTGATGAAGTACGCACAATGAAGCATACGCCACACCATTTAGTGGCATTTTATGTTCTGGCAAAACAGCGCCGTGTTTGTTTATGACACGACGAATGGCACTTTACACGTGCGGTGTGTCACAGTAAGGAGCCGTGCACACGTGTAAATGGTCTTCTGATGCGCAGCTCTCCTGCATCCAAATGAGTCGGTCTCTAATCCCGACGTTTCTCAGCTGGCTTCTCCTCATCGAACGTCTAAAGCGTCATGGGCCCTTCTGGTTCTCTCCTTTTTACCCACTTTCTCTCTCTCTGTCTGTCTTTCCTTGTGCAAATGATAGCAATGTACTGTATGTTGGACACATGTCCTCCCTCCCTCATTCTCTTCCATTTTGTTATCTTGTAGGTTCTACCAAACATAAGCAATAAGAAGGGAAGCTTTTAGAATTAGATACATGTTTGGTTTTTTTTACATTCAATGTTCTACACATTTGTATACTATTTTATACTACACTCTTGTATACTAGGACATGTTGTGTTGTTGCTCATGGTGTCTGGCCTTGCAGAGCCACGTCGGGAACCCGGACGTTGTACTTACAAAGCAAACGACGTGTGCGGTGGCGAGCGGCTGTGTAAACTGGGTCATTAACGAAATTGCGTCACTTTGAACCAACGTTGTAATCAGAACAGCGTCAGAAGCAATGGTGATTAGGCTCAGGTGTGCCTGACGGAGACAGGCTGCTCCTGACCTTCTCTGCCTCCCCACCCGCGCTCCATCAGCGCCCTACCCCTCCGACGGACTTAGGCCACCGCACTGTCAGCCCGCGAATGGAAGAGAAAGCCAGATTGAACTTAAAATCCTGTAAAAGTAGATACCAACGAGCGATCCAAACATTTGCATGTCACGGAGTGGCGCCGCTACAGAGTGGTATGATCAGGACAGAGGGTGAACTGGCGCCCGAGGAAACGATGCCAAGACATTCCTTTTCCACAGTGATGTACTTAGCCTCCCGTTGCAAGAGCCGTCAGCTAATGTGCAGCACATTAATACACGTCAATACAACGGTCCAGCCCCAACACAACACAGGCCTCCTGGGGCAACACACCCACCCACCTGCCGTCCGTTTAGTGCGTTGGAATCGAGGATAAAGTGCACTTGGGATACTGCGTCTGTTGTGGTGCTTGATTCAGATGTTGACATGGATGTAAGGATTGGGTGAAAGAGAGGAGAAAGGGGGACGGAGGAGACAAAGTTGTCTGGAACAGGGTCAGAATTTTGGGAGCGGAGCGAAATATGCTGAAAATCACTTGTTTTGTGCGGGGAACTTTTCAGCTCCATGGCAATTATGGTGAAATTAAATCTCACTGTAATTGAAAGGATCGAAACATTGCGCTTCTTTTGGAACCTAAACTATGGCCTTATTCACACTAAACTGATAGCACAAGTTGGGAAAAGGCCATCGCTCTCTTCAGATCTTCAGCACTGTATGTTGCTTTTTGCCCTTTTTATCTGTATCCTAGTCTTTGCTGCTGAAACAGGAAGCATCATCATTCAAGTCAGTCTTGTGAAAAGCATAGATCAAGGGGAATACTTTAACATGCCAACCACTGGAGCTGTAGGCCGTCGTTATTACAATTCATTTGAGAAAGTCTTTTAGGGGTTCCCTTTAAATAAACTAAACTCCCATGCATATACCTATAGGGCAATCTGCTTTTTACCCCAAAATATCCACGCTTAAATGGAATTATGACATCTATACATTTTTATAGACGTCTATAAATGTGTTTTAGTAGTGATCAGCGAGCAGATAGACACATTGGGACTGTACTTTGGTGATGCTGAAGTAGAGCATTAGCTATCATAACAATATCACACCGTTATTATTCACTTGGTCGGTTTATTTGTAAGAGATGAAGTAAAGGCAACCGCTTTATTGGTACGTTTATTGACCACTCCTCAATGTACAACTGAAGCGACAGCCAGTTGTAGCATAGGCATTGGTAGAAGAGTAAGCCACCCATGGAACAACATCCCAAACCTAATGTACCGCAGCATTACATGTAGCCTACATGAGAAGAGCAAAGCATAAGTGATCTTATAGTACAAGTCCAAATCCCCTATGGAAATATTCTGGGTTATCTGAAGCCACAGAGGAAACATAACGGTAACGCAGCCTGTTTAGCATGATCATATGCTAATACAGTTTTTTACCTCTAGTGAATTCATGAAATTACAGCAACTGGAATGTTATGTTAATGTATGAAATGCATTAGTGAGAGTGCAATTGGTTCTGTCTGTGTCGCTTAATGGCACACCATCAACTCGGGCACGGCAGTGATCGGAAATCCATTCTACTCTACACATGTAATCATTTTAAACACTAAGAACTAAACATGCCATGGTAGAATAAAACTCTACTATGAGGCTTCTATGCAAAGTAGATGGATGGAAGCATATCCACAACCTTTGGCCAGGAAACAAACCACATAACAAATACGCACACGCACATGTGTGCAACATGTCAAATCTGAATGTATATATATATATATATATATATGAGTGTGTGTGTATGTGCCGGTATCTTACATTCAGCTATTCAACCTTTCTGGCTTCCAATCAGCGTAAAAGAAGAGGAAGACATACTGTAACTGGGTAACAAAACATGCTTTTGTTATCGACTGATTTGATGGGGTTTGAATTAATAAACCATTGGTCATAACCATGTAAATAGAGTTACTGTGATCAGGGGAAACCTGAACCGGAGCAGGATGGGTGCAGAACAGTGCTGTTGCGTGAAAAGGTCTTTAGAGCCTAAAGGTTGCCTTCAGAATGTGTCTATGTTTATTCTATATATGGCAATTACAGTACTAAGGCCTGTGGTGAAATAGTGCAAAGATGTGTCATATCTCATGAAAAGCCTGCAAACGTCTCTTTCTCTTGGGATGACATCCCTTTCTTACCTCACCACCAATGTCATTCCTTCCCAGAGAGACACACACGTCATCATATAATGATATAATAATAATATATGTGCTTTGAAAAGGGGCTGAACGAGCGGCTCTACATGATTATACCGGGTGTCACTCCTCCGTACCTACTACTAATGCGTCAAATCC
>OMOT01060963.1:0-13075 GCA_900312575.1 Acanthochaenus luetkenii | reverse complement strand
TGTTCAACCTGTAGATTTGCCTTGTCATTCTAGGAGACCCAGCAGGTGTTTCTTGTGTGAAATGGAAGCCATGTAGCGCTCTTGGCTAGCATGCAGAACCAGTTTGGTTCAGTATTTTCACAGCTTTAAGACAGGGTTGCAGAGAGGGCTGCATGCACGCACATTATATTGGCTTACTAAGCTGTAAAAGAAGATATGAGGGCCATGCATTTAACACCCTTAACATTGCTGTGGAGGGCTTACATGTCCATGCTATTTGAATTGCTTGTAATGACTACTGTCTTGGGTTGTGTTTAAGAGGGGTGAACCAGACAAAACACCGTGTTGTAAACGGTGCTGGCATTTGGCATGATCTAGTTTAGGGCTGTTTTTCTTAATGCTGCACAACACTGCGACCTGTTCAATGTGTTTATGACTTCTAGAAGCTTCATGTGGATGGCATTAAGATATTGTACAAATTTGTCTCTGCCACGAGGACAATTGAAACTAATTGATTGTTGACGGAAAATAGACTAATGATGTGACTGTTGCTAGGTTGAACAATTGCTGCGATAAAATGATATTTCGTCTAGTTTCTACATCTACAGCTAGCCCCCCTCTCCCTCTATCATCTCTGTCTTAACGCAGGCTTATTACAAACGGTCATAATGATTGTAATAATTGTATTTTACAATACTTACTGTCGATGCTATGATACCAGTATCAGGCCATCATACTTGAAGCCTGCAGTACAGAAATATAAGGGTGGATGCCATTTGATCATGAGTAACATTCATTACGTTTGTATGTGATGGCCTATTCTGGTCTATACGTAAGATTACCCTTTTCACTATTTTCATACCATAGCCAAAATTGTCAGTATTGGGAAAGGTACAGAGATTGGTACTTAATAGAGGCAAGCATACATAATTACTGTAAGCGCTCATACTTGTTCTAAAGCAAACAAAGAAACAAACAAATGTACTTTTGTGTCATGCCACTCTTGGCCAGTGTCTGTAAGCAGTGGGATAGCAACTGGTTTCTCCATTTACATCCAACCACCCAGCTACAGTCCACAGATGTTGTAACAGTGTCTCAAGGACTGTCATGTGCTCCTTGTGTCTTGAAGGACACTATGTCGCGCTTCATTCTGGACCCTGGATGGGAATATGCCAGACTGTTGGCTTGGTGCCACACACTGTTGTTGGCATCAATCTTGTTCAAGTGAGATCAGTGGGCACTTGAGTGACTGGTGTCAAAATTGAGCATTAACACTTGTGGTCCATGTTGTGGGCAGATAGTTATTCTCATTTGTGGGACAGTGTTTGGCTACACAACTCTGTTCATTTGTCACACTTGTCAGGGAGAGGGCTGCGCTAACATTTCATCCGTAGCTCATCCGCTGTGTCAAGGTGTAGCATAGGATCCATTAATTTAATACGTACTTAGGCTAGTGCTGAAAGGATTAGTTGATAGACAGAAAATGAACAGATTCTAATTCTGATTGTTTAATTTTGCTAGCTTTTCGCTGTTTCATAACATTATCAAATGAATACTTTTTGGGGGGGCTGCTAGTCAGAATTAAGCAAGCAATTTTAACATTTTGACATCACTTTGGGCTCCGGTAACTTTGGGCTCTGGTAAATCAATAGATTAATCGATAATGAAAATAATCGTTAGTTGCAGCCCTAACTCAGGCCCTAATTTAAATACAATGTCATACTACTCCTGTTGGTGAGTTTTGTGAATAACCCCTAAACTTTGATTGACCCTTCATTGAGGGTTCATTCCCTTTGGAAGTACACTGATATAGACATCACTCCACACACTCTCTATAGGACGAGCCCCACTACTAATGATTGATCCTAACGATGAATGGATTCCATACCAGTGTGTCATATCCCTCACAGAGCTCATCATAGACCTCTTCAAAGACGTTAGGCACTCTCTCCTCAGTGGTTCCAGGGGCATCGTTCAGAGTTGGACCATACCGTCCTGCACTGTAGTCTGCATCTGCCCAGCTGATGGACAAATCTTTGGGCGTTGAGCAGCACTCAGAGGCCTCGTTAGGCTAGTGGCCTGGCTGATTGAGCTCTTATTAATAGGCCGCTGTTGATGCCCAGTCTCCATACTCGACACTCATCATATCACTGCCTCAATCGAGCTCTTCTTACAGAAGACTAATGGTCAAATAGCTCTCATAGACTAATGTCTCTCATAGCAGTACAGAGGGCGTCTGGTCCAAGTGGACTCACAGTTGTCTCGGTGGCATGTAAAACCCCCCGTGGGCATCAAAAGCCGACCCCAGATCCAAGATGTTTCTTTTACATATGGTTCTTTGATGTATTTATTGCCTGGCGATACTGTTTGCTTGTCATACTTTCACTGGAAGATGAGCTACAGTTGTTGTTGTTTTTTTCCCCTCTGGTCCCGTGACAGCTGAGAGTCACAGTCTGGTCCCTGTGCACCAAAGCGGTGTCATTCATCAAGTATCCCAAGGCATGTCAGAAGGGTGAGTATGAGGATTATATATTTTTATTTATTTGCATGTGTATATGTATTACCAGGAGTACCTGAGGACAGGGCCGCTGGTCCGAGCGCCGCAGCGTTCCCCATGACTCACATACTGTCCTTTACCTTATGGAGCGACCCTGGGTCTCTGGCCAAACTATGGTTCTCTCCGCTGACAGCTGTGCCTCCCTCCAGTAAATGGGACATGCTCTTCATAACAGACTTGTCAGCGACCTGGGGAAATGATTGTCTCTCCCACTTTTTCACATGCACTACTGTGCCCCTATGTGACCCACATATCTGTAGATGCTAGTCACCTACCACTGAGTTGATGGGGCCAAAGTCTCTGATAATTACATTGCATGAGATATACAGGACGCAATGAGGTTATGTATTCAGCTATTCATAATGAGTCATTTCCTTCTTCCTAGGCAATGGGAACATGGTATTAGCATGACAGGAATGTTGTATCTTTAATCTTCAATATTTTGTGTTTATTTATGTTGATCTATTTATGTCCTATTGTTTGCTGCTGCAATGAATCAGTTTCTCCTCCGGTATCGACCCAACTAGTGTTGGCACTCTGATAACCAAACAATTGCTGGAACTCTTGCTGTACGTTATTATTCATTATACATAATCCTAGTAGCTTCTATGTCAACAAGAGCATGATCTGGCTTTTTAAAATATGCTGTATTTTTCATTTGAACTTTTTCCTTTCGTTGGCTGGTTTTGGAAACTTGACTGTCACAATGTCACTGCCATTATGATAAAATGTCTGTATCACACTTGTTATTAACCATAGCTGGTTGTTCTCCCTCCCTCACCATCTTTCACCCACAGGTATAGATTTCAGCAGAGATGGCTGCTACATGGCCTTGGCTGAACGCCGTGACTGCAAAGACTATGTCAGTGTATTTGTGTGCGACGACTGGCATTTACTCAGGGTGAGTAGGAGATAAGGATTTTCCTTGGATTTCAAAACCACCATCAGGGGAAATGTTTACATTTACATTGTAAGCAGTTAACAGAGTGACTTCCAATGAATGCAACAGGAGAACAAGTTTAAATTCCTAGATCACCAAAATTACAAGCAACCAATAGGAAAGAGTGCAAGGGTCAGGGCCAAAGTGCCCTAATGGTATTCCTTTGACTGTAAAATGACCACGTAAGAGCGAAGTGCCAGGAAAAGAAGTAAAGTAAGAGTTAAGGAGAGAGATGGAAAGGATTTTTTGTATTTTTGAGAACAAATACAGTGAGTAGAGAGGAGATTTGATTCAATGCAGAGAAGGTTTGCAGCCTACGACAGAAGTTTAGTGAACCATGATTTTTCAGTGTAGATGACGAGGGTTTGAGAAATTGTAATTGAAACTATAGCGGGTTCAGTTCCGCATTGACCCCAAATGTTTGCCCATTGAAAGTGTCCTTGAGCAAGACAGTGAGTAAACTGTCAGCACCCATTCCATGCAGATGTATAGATCCATGTAGAATAGAAAACAAGACGTATATAACTGTTATAACTGTGACAGTACCCAAGATGATTTTCTTGGGAGAAAGATACATTTTCTGGTTCAGAACCGCAAGCACTGCTATAATCTGTATTTATTTATTGTTTTCAATCTTGATGACATCATAGATTAACGATGATCAGTGTTGTGGTCTCTCTTTGATGTCACTGGATTGTCCTGTGGGCTGTGGGAATCATTTGAGCAGATAAGGGTCTATGTGTGCTATGTGTTTAAATGTATAGATATATAGTATGGATGTATGTGTTCAATAACCTTATTTGTGGTCCTTTTCACTTTCTCACAGCATTTTGAGACGGAGACACAGGACCTGGCAGGGTTGGAGTGGTCTCCCAACGGCTGTGTATTGGCAGTATGGGATAGCTGTCTGGAGGTGAGCCCCCCCCTCCTAGAAATCATAATGTAACAGCAGAACTTAAGGAAGACCAGATAAATCAAAACCATCATGAGTATGTACCCTCTCCACAGTACAAGGTGTTGCTGTACTCTTTGGATGGCCGACTGTTGTCTAGCTACAGTGCCTACGAGTGGTCGTTGGGTGTCAAGTCTGTGACCTGGAGCCCCAGCAGCCAGTTCCTGGCCGTTGGCAGCTATGATGAAAAAGTAAGGACAAAACTCCTGAAAAATCACAGCTGATGACACTGACAAATAACGGCGAATTTCAGATTGACCTCAGCACATTCACCATTTTGGTAAACGCAAATTACAAGTCATCTTTGTAAAGACAGACGTCTTTAAAAAATGTGATTCACATTTCTACAATTAAAGGAAAGTATAAATTGAAAGTGCCTGATCTGGTTTTGGATGTGGCTTATGAGTTCTCATGTGTTTTAACTCACGTCACTGTCAATACAAGGTAACTGACATGAGACTGTAATGCCCCCCGTCAGGTGCGCATACTAAATCACATCACGTGGAACAAGATGACAGAGTTTGAGCACCCAGCCACCATCAACAACCCAAAAGCTGTGAGTATTCGCCAGCTGTGTGACCTGTATTCAAGCGCAATTGTACAAGCTGTCACAATGAGCCTAAAACCCATTTCAATTCAAGAGCTAACAAGATCACAAACAAAGAATTGTATGTTTTTAGTCACCGAGTGCCTTCTCATTTGAAACATTTGATTCACCGTTGGTTGTGTTGTTAGGTTGTGTATAAGGAAGTGGAGAGACGGCCAGTCGTTGCCAGTGATGACCTGTCCCTCCACAACATCACGATGGGCAGCACACTCTTCAACACCCAGAGCAAATGTATGCCGACTTTCAGCAGCAGCAGATGAACAGACACTGCAACTGCACCTAGGTCTTTAGTGCTGAGGGCACAAATGTCCTGTATCCACGCCCACCTTGGCCTGGGTCCACCAGTGCCACCTGTTCAACACATGTCTTTTGATAGGAATCAGCATGAATTAGATCTTACGTCCAGTGCAATTAATCCATTTAGTCTGTTGTTAATGTAGTTACCATTGTAAAAAAACTCAAAGTCTATCCTCTACTGTTGTGGCCCGCTTCAGACGAGATCTGTCCACCGCCAGTCCAGATTCCTGTGGTTAAACCAGACCCAGACCGAGCCAACCCCAAGATCGGCGTCTCCACTTTGGCCTTCAGCTCAGACAGTCGCTATCTAGCCACCAAGAACGGTATGACATCCCAGCCACTCACTGTCTACACGGTGAATGGCCATTCACTGTATTATCATCCTCCGTCAAGGCAGGTTTTAACAGCAAAGTTATAATTTTGCTATAAAAATACAAAGAGCTGAAATAATCAAAACAATTCTCAGAAGACATCATGATTATAAACGTATAATTTACCGATTCCATTTGTTTTTGACCAAGTGGTTTGTTTATGGACAACTTAGAGGGTCAGGATTATAGTTAGTGGTAGAAGTAGAATGGATTCAGCTTTTTGAATGAAATGCTTAAAATAGTCAATGCAGTGCACAGGGGTACCTCCTTGTGTTCCCAGTCTTGTGTCCCATTTATGACGGCACCTAAGTGGGAAATACAAATCCCCTAAGAGGATAACTTCAAGAAAAAGGAGATACAGAGTTTCACTGATGTTAATTGCAAGTGCTAATGCTAAATGTCTCGAGGCATTTTTGAGGGGAAGTGCGACTTCTGAGCGTGGCTATGACTGTCCAGCTGTGTCTTCCCCACCTTAGACAGCATGGCCAGTGTGGTGTGGGTGTGGGACATGCAGAAGATGAGCCTGGAGGCCGTGCTGGAGCAGACATCGGCCGTGCGCTGCTTCCAGTGGGACCCCCGACGCCCCCGGCTGGCACTGTGCACAGGCAACACCAAGCTCTACCTCTGGTCCCCCGCAGGCTGCGTCTCCGTCCAAGTCCCCACTGAAGGTAACACACTTTTGCATTAAGACCCGGAAATGTTAAGCCATCATGGAATAGAAAGCTCCATCATTAGGTTCCCAGGTTTAGGAGGTCGTTCTCCCTCGTGGCGCCGTGCCATATACGCTTTCCCTCAGGTTTGTTAAAGCTACACAAGGTAACTTTACATGTTGGCGGCCTCAAATGGCAGCGAGAGGTGACGGTTTTGAAAACGTAAAAACTCCAAACTCATGTAACGTGACAACTTTCCTCGTTGGCTAAAAAAACATCACCTCCCTTTTTTATGCAGGCTTGTGTGTATGTGTGTTGTCATCATAGTTGCCTGTCTCTCTGCCACCAGGTGGTTTCCAGGTCCAGTCTCTAACCTGGCACTGCGGAGGAGACTCCTTGATCCTGCTTGGAAAGGAGCAGCTGTGTTTGTGCTACATGGACACTGAACAGGAGGACAAGTGACACACACACACACAGGTCGCTACTGAGCCACATTCCCATGCCCACTTGACCAGGACTGTGTTAAGATGATGACCAAAAGACGAGTCAGCTCTATCACTGTTAGAACGTTGTACTCAATGAGTATTGTTTCCTACGGCCTTCCAGCAGATACGCAAGTTCGTACACAAAGCCAAGATAGATACTTTCTCCCGAGGGCCTAAGACACTCATCATGCAGTGTCTCTTTTCCCACACATAGACCTGAGGCAGCTCACCATGCCGAGCTTCTACAAGGCCTTCAGAGTACAGTAGGTTACCGGGATTTTCCTTTTCCGGTTGAGTTCGGTGTCGTCCAGGCTGGACATTCCTCCTGAGACTCTAGCACACTAGTGTGAAGATGGAAGTTTACGTTTTGTACATTTCCTTACCTTACCTTATTTTAGTTTGAAGTATTTTGTATGTGTGCTACCATGAAATTGTGAAAGTATTTTCAATAAACTTTGTATAAATAATGCGGCTTACGGTCAGTTACTATTTAAGTATTTTAAACAGCAGGACAATACTTGGATTGAGAATGACCACTAAAACAGCACAAGTATTGGTTGAGACAGGGCAAGAATGGAGATTGTGAACTCTAACACTTTATGGAATTTCAAAATTAGATTGAACATCTAGAAAGTCCTTGGCTGTAAAGCTGTTTCACGTTGGTGTGACAAACCGTTGCATATTTTGGGATGCAATATCCCTATGTGGGTCCATGAACAGTCAGCCACCAATATTGACTCTCTTGCTTTTATCATGTCAATAATATGCTTGCTTTATCTAGCATTTCCCACTTCACTGCCATCTTTGTTCCAATTCTAAATGTGCAGCTTATTGTCCTGTTCAGTGCCACAACAGGTGTGTGTGTGTGTGTTTAATCTTTTTGGTGTTGGCTCTGCTCAGTGGAAACAATGACATCAGACAGATTTTTGAATATGTATTTTTAAAGCAATGTACAATTCTTACGGTCAATGAGCCACATTATTAAGATGACCTGTGATATGGAAAGGCTGCTGTTACCGGTAGGATTTAATAGCCATGAGCAGCTATTACTACAGTATTTACTGTAAAAGCCAGTGTGAATCCAAACACATTGTTAACAGCCAGTAGTAACCAATATATTGGGACCATCTCTGTTGGCCTTAAGGCATCGTCTGGCTTTTCACTGTCCTATTTATAGAAGTGGGATTGTTCATACAGCCAGCTGACCTGCAACAGATCCACTTTGTTGCAATCCTTGACTTTACAAACACAATGTAAACACATTTCTTAACAAAGACAACACCGTGTAGGTCATTTGTTAATCCCCACTGTGGTTACTATGCTACAAATACTCAGAACAAAAAAGAAAGCCTTGACACACAACAGTGGATTTAGCTCTTTGAGAATCCATACAGAAAATACTTGAGAAACAGAAAATTAATATTAATATTCTAGAAGCATTCAGAAGTTAACGGAGTCACAATAACGGCAGACAAATAAAACAATTTAATATGTACAAATCCAAAATGGAGTATTCCTTTCAAAAAGAACTGACATGCAAACTCAACGTGCAGGACACGTGCACAAGACCAGAACAAGGCTTTTGGGGTCACAATTATTCATTGGCTTTGTTCAGCATGAAAATATGGCCTGTCACCTTTGGCAGCACGATGGTGTAGGGGAGGGTTGCAGTCTCAGGAGAAACGACCTACATCTTGTACACCAGACACACACACGGTTAAGGGAATGATGCAAAGGCTTAGTCAAGCCTTGCCTGCATGTATTTGATTCTGAAACCCATCCATCGGTTTTAAGGTCGAACACGGGGTTATTCCCTCTGCGGCGTTTCGATGTAGCTGACCAATAGTCACTTTTGTCCAGAAAACAACACAATCTCTTACCAGTATCTTTTACATACGTATGTCTAAAATGAACACAAGTTGCAGGATCATTTAAGCAACTTAAAAACAAACATAGGGGCATAGTATACAAGGCCAAGCTGCATAACGCATCGCTAACTCGCATCTATGGTCAAGAACAGTTTAGCGATTGTAGCTAATTCAGCTCTTACAGTGGTAGATCCCTAGTCTCTTAGCAATGTCACGATTTAGGCAAATGGCGCGAAGAGCAAGCATGCGGGGCGTCAAAGTTGTCCGACAGGAGCAGAAGGTCACAACTTATAATGTATCTTATGGTAAAACATCGCGGGGCTCGTTTCCACCGGAAGAGTTTCACGGACACTCGGGTGTTTTCCATGTTATTGGCTTCGGGCGACAGATCGGAGCCCACGGCGATGCAGCGCCTCAGAATAGCAGAGCAGATCCCAGTTTTCCTTTCAGTGAAGTTTATTGTGGTAATTGTGCGACCTGACCGTTTGAATCTTGGATCATCAGCTATGCCATTCCAAGAAGCTACACTTTCAGACCATATTAATGAACCACGGGATTAACGCTGCGATACTCTACATGTGGAACATACTGAAAGCCGGCGCTACTCTGCGGCTGCACTTCCTGCTTTGTTGTTGCTGTGGAAAGAAGCCCAAATAAAACGCACTCCTAAAAACCTGAAGCCACGACCCCGATGTTAGCATTCCTCTAACAAAATGTAACATTAGTTTGGACAGTCGCTCGCTCAGTGGTTAACGCAGCAGCATGAGACGACAAGCAGCGCTGTACACGTGAAAGCTAGCGGTATTCCCCACCACACATACGTCCTTACTCTGATTTCATTCACATTGGCATACACTCCTGAGAGCCCACGCAAGTATGGCCGATTTGTGTGCATTACACTGTAGTGGAGTGACAGCTTCCCTCAGAGAGCACAGTGCAACTAACACACACACACACACACACACACACACACACGGGTAAACTCTGGCGTAATTTGGAGGGTTTTAGAAGCCGATCTTCCCGCGGGTCATGGAGTAGCCCAACTTGGCCTCGTTGTTGATGAAGGACATGATGCCCAGGTAGGTCTCGATGAGCAGGGGTCTCTCCAGGATCAGGACGCCCTTAGCCCGCCCAGGGATCGGGTGCTCCTTATGGGCCTTCTTCACTGCCTGCACCAGCTGGGTCCGGAAGTTGTCCAACTTGACGGAGGGGGAGAAAAAAAAAGGACAAGAACATGAAAACTGGAACACCCAGAGAAACACCTTCCAACCATCGGCCACAGCTACAGAACTTGTGACTCAGAGTCAATATGAAGCTAGGGCACAGAAAGACAACACCGATGTCATCAACCAATGACATCGCTGCCAGTGTAGAAGAGCAGCTGTGGTCGAGGTTTTACACCCAAATGAGCTTCATTTCATGGCATTCCGATCGGCTCTGGATGAGAAAATGGAAGACATCCATGAAGCATCGGTGTCAACCTGTACAGTATACAGCCTGTAGCTGTTTGACAAAAATACAAGTGTAGGTCAACAATATTTATTATTGGACGAGTTGGTCAGACTCGGAATCGACGGACTGTTGGAGCCTTAATATCTAGGTGAGTTGCATATAGAGAACTACAGGACCGGTTATAGGCTATGATGGTTTATTAAATTGTAATGCTCTTGTAAAAGCCTGACGTCTTTAGGTCGCAGACGGACATTAATAAGGAAAATTGACGGGCCGGGTCGGTCTCGGGTTAAAACAATTCTATGGTAACTCACCAGTATTGCAGCGTTGTGTTAAACATGCAGAAAGACATGTTGTCTTGTGTGAAGAAAGAAAACCTCTACCTTTAACGGTAAAACGTTCGAACTTGGTCCGTGACCTACTTTTCTACAAAGTTTCGTGCAAATCCGTTCACTACTTTATGAGATGTCCTGCTAACAGACAGACAGACAGGCAGACAGACAGAGGCGAAGCTGGGCAAAAAACTGTCTGCATATCAATGTTGACTAAACTGTTATCATAGATTGTATGTAGACTGTTACATTGTCTTCTAGGCTGAATCAGTCCATTGTTTTGGGTTGGGCTGTGACCAAAGGCCTTTTGTGTGTGTGAATGAACTGCTGCACCAGTAGTCACCATTGTTTGCTCTTGTGAAATGAGCAGGAAGTGTCAATAAAAAACCCCTTTCACATTTCACCGTTCGGAGCTTTTAAATCTCGAAAGAGTTCTCAAAACATGAAAGATCCACGAGCTGAGCCACATTCAAACTCCTTCGATGAAAGGGAAGCTAACCTGGCAGAGGGAGGCCACCTTCTCGTCAGCGCGGGCCATGGGGTGCTCCGTGAAGGACGCATAGGGCATATCCGTGGACCAGGGGTTCCAGCGGTTGAGGAACGAGGCCCGTGGACGTTTGTCCCACTGGACACGAATCCCGTGGCCTTCCCTCCTGTAAGAAAACAACGGTGTGAGAACCACGCCATTGTCAAGGATCGGCGTTTGGGCCGGCAGTGTACCAAACCAAAGCACCGCCGCCGTGGCGAGCTGCGTTCCCAAACACAACTCACCTGGCATTCCTCAGGGTCTTAGTTGTTTCGCTTGACATTTGCCAACACAAACAACTTGTGTTTATGTATTTGCATCCATATGGATCATTACCGTTACTATTATAGAGCTGCTTCAGTTTGTCTACTGATGACATCATGACGCAAGACATCGCCCTTGGGAGACTTTTTAGCACCCGAGAGCGAAATGTGAGTCACGTATTACGTCGATAACAACAATGTAACAGCTACAGTATTTCAGTAATAACCTAGTCACGGATGTTGCTCGGCTGGAGGTCTGCTCTTGACACCGGTATTAATATGACCGAGTGGCTTACTTGTTCAGGGATTTGGGCGGGAACTCAAACTCGCCCACTGAGATGGTGTCTACGGCGTTGAGAGAGATCCTGACGACCTGCTGACACGACAGGTTGATGAAGTCGTACTTGCACACCAGCAGGGACCTGCGCACACGGCCGAGAGGTTCGCAAGTCAGGTCGGGAGAAATCACATTATTCGATTTTGTCCAGAAATCCATGACATTTGGACTCACCTATCAGTTATGAGCACAAGTCTCTCCTTCTCATTGTTCCAGTGGTCAACTCTATAAAGAAAGAAGAAAAAAATCCCGCACAAAAACAGGCTAGTTACTTTGAACTTTCACGTGAAGCACAATTTGAAAATGACCAGCGGACTGAGAAATGGAAACAGGACGAGCTCCATTTTGAATGTCATAGCATAGGATCTGAATATTTATGTAAATGTGACACTTATTTGTCATACATTTGCCAACAATTATAAAAAACAGTTTTTGCTCCGTCATTATGGGATGTTGTGTGTATTTTGGAATAAGGCGGCAACGTAACAAAATGTGGAAGAGGTCACATACACACACGCAGCTTTATGGTTGGTCTACTCTGCAGTATAAACAACCTGACAGTAAAGGGACACTTACTCCGCCAGCAGCCAGACGCTGAGCACCTCTCCATCCTCTGAAGGCAGCGCCACGGTCCTGATGTCGCTCACCGCCTGCTCAATGGTACCTGGCTGAGATCAGCAGCATCGCACCGACGTCAATCATCAGAATCAGAGCCGTCAATCATCAGCATCACACAGACGTCAGTCATCAGCATCACACAGACGGCAATCATCAGCATCGCACCGACGTCAATCATCAGCATCGCACAGACGCAAATCAGCAGCGTCGCACAGACGCCAATCGTCAGCATCGCACAGATGTCAATCGTCAGCATCACACAAACGTCAATCATCGGCATCACACACCAATCATCAGCATCACACAGACGTCAATCATCAGCATCACACAGACGGCAAATCATCATCACATAAACATCAGCATCACAGACGCCAAACAAAAACATCAGCATCACAGACGCCAAACATCAGCATCACAGACGCCAAACAGAAACATCAGCATCACAGACGCCAAACAGAAACATCAGCATCACAGACGCCAAACAGAAACATCAGCATCACAGACGCCAAACAGAAACATCAGCATCACAGACGCCAAACATCAGCATCACAGACGCCAAACAAAAACATCAGCATCACAGACGCCAACTTCCGCATCACAGACACCAAACATCAGCATCACAGACGTCAATCATCAGCATCACAGACGTCAATCATCAGCATCACAGACATCAGCATCACAGACGCCAAACATCAGCATCACACAGACGTTAAGCATCAGCATCACAGACGTCAATCATCAGCATCACAGACATCAGCATCACAGACGCCAAACATCAGCATGAAGACGAAGTAGTCCTTCACCTTCGCCTGCATCGTGGGGTTCTGGACGTGGAAGGGCG
>OMOT01060960.1:0-10952 GCA_900312575.1 Acanthochaenus luetkenii | reverse complement strand
GGTTTTGAAGCGTGATGATACTCAGTGCCAACAAGGGATTCAGTATAATTGGGGTTGGGGTGATTTGGGGTGGGAGTAAGGTGAAAGCTACTGCACCATGTGTATTGTTAAGGTACAAAAACACAACCTGAGGGCACAGAGGGCTTCTCTCATGCAGTTTATCATAACAAACTTCAGTATACACACACACACACATTCACATATACCGGTACATGCATGCGTGCGCGCACACATGTGGGCACAAAGGCATGCACATACAGACAGAACACAACTTTCCCTGTCTTGAAGTCAGAAAGTTAATATTAAAATGTCAGTTGTTTACCTTGTGGCCTCACTGCAGGATACTGGGGATATGGCACATCCTCAAGGTCCAATTTGAATTACAAATCTGCCTGGAAGCCTTTATGTATTATTTACAATATTTAACAGTAATGGATGCTTCTTCCGCATATTACAATGCCTTGATATTCATTTTATAGTAGCAATGTTGCTGTTGGTCAGAGCAGAAATGATAGTCTAGATCCACATACGGCTAGTGAACATGGCATTTATACTTATATTCAACAGGTCACAACTTGTTGCAGCAACATTTTACTGTCTTCAACTGTAATTACATCATGTTTTTATGCAAATGTGTCATACAAATAGTAAATTGTGCTTTTAAAATAAAGTATAGCAGTACATCATCATCACCTTTGGTACCAGATGACACATATCAACTCCAAACCTTCTGAAAAAGAAACCTTTTGTGTCAACCAATCTCCACTAATTCATTTTGTATTTTCATTTATTGTATTTTTCTATAGAGATTTGATACAAAGATAATGCAACTGGTGTCGGACACCCAGTATCAGCCATCCTCCACCATGAGAACAAATCCATGGTTCAAGATCTTACAAATCCATGGGACTCCATTGAACACAGTGGAGACAAGTTGAAATCTGGTTGTGGAGATCCACTCAAACTCACATGGGGCAATCGAACACCATGGAAACAAATCCATATGATGCCACACAGATTCCAGCTGGGTTTAGAAGTTTGTGAGCAGGCAAGGTGAGATTCCTCCTGGGGACTAACTGCTTAGTGGTGAGTTGGAGAAAAATACAATTTGATCACCAACCACAAACAATTTTCTGGCTTCTAAGGTATAGAAAAGACATACAGAATGCCCTGACACCACACTTAGCCATGCCTGGAACAGTGGAACAGTGTGCGTGTGTGTGTCTGTGCGGGCTTATATGTGCATGTGTGTTTCTGTATTTTGTTGATCTTATAAATACTACCTCTATGTGTACATTAAGAAAATATTGCAATATCAGAGTAAAGAAATACATATGAGTGAAGGTTTCTGTATCCACCTTCCATGCCATTGTTTTCATCTGTTTTCTTATGTAGGCTTGTTAATTTGCATGTCCAAACGCCTTAAGACTTGTGTGGTTTGGATTGTCTTAACGCTGTACGTTAATTCAATCCTGCTTGTTAATTTATGGACGTGTGGACTCCCACTCTCACTCAGAGAATATTCTAGGCTGGCCGTGCTGATCGGTGACTGATGCAGCAGCGTGTTGGTGTCGCAGCAGACTGGAATGATTTGATATGTGATATGGCATGGCCTCTGTTTCAGCACGTTGCCAAGACTGTGAGTGGGCTAAAACCGAAAATAGACAGGCGTTTATATGGGGAGATCAGATTGCTGATAATAGGATCACTCTGCAGTATATGAAGCCATTTCACGATGAGATTCAACACTTGGGATATCTCCCATATTTCTCCCCTAATCCAAACTAACAACACTGACGTGTATGAAGCGGATTCCTCGGGGTGTGAAGAAGCTTCGGAGGACAGCTCTGATCACATTGTGTTGCGTTTGCAAAGGAGTGACTTTGGATGTGAAACAGAGTTCATTGCCATGGAAAGTGACTCTGACACATTTATTCTGCAGCCCACCTAGCATGAATTAACACATTGTACCGTCGTTACATTAAAAAATAAAAAATAACGCTAATTCAAGTTAACAAATTCTGGGCAACATTTTTAATTATTAACAAAAAAGTACAGCACAATTAACATCAATAAAATCTCAGTTATAGTCCTATTTTGTACATATGGATATATGTGGAACTTCAGTGTAATTATATAGTTCCTTCCATGCGCGACAAACTGTAACCAAACCAAACGATAAGACGTAGGAGGTTTTTTATTCAGTCCTATGTGTGGCACCTTTGGCTGAATGAGTCTCATTGAGCCATTGGAAAGAATAGCAATTCATTTAGCGCAAAATGGCTCCGGTTGTTAGGCAACATCAAGGACACGCCATTCTTTTGCACTGTGGCATTCAGCCGTTCCATCAAATAAGATGCCATTCAACGTGAAAATCACAGCCGAGGATGATTGGAAACCTTTCAAAATGCTCGGATGAGTTGCAGTGCTCACCCACGTCCTGTTTCGTTTGATTCAGTCAATTGATGTTGTCAGATGTGACGTTTTGGTTTAATTGCGTCACCTTTCATGGAAATGAACCGAGGTCTAGATCATATGAAGCGTACAAGATGTAAAGGCAGAATATTATCTATCTTCTGTTGCTGTGTCTGCGTGGCCAGTAGCGTACATGGAGTTGTGATGCCTTGCACAGACACGGGGTACCGGCTCTTTGCAAGGTCAGAAGTCAAGGCTTTTCAATTGATCGCTAGAAGTGGCATTTGATAGAAGCTGTCAGCTTACTCCATTTTTCAATGTGGGTCTTTAAATTGCAAATCATAAACACTATCAATGTTTTTGCTTATCTCTAACAGTAGGTCTGGTACAGTGTCAGGTTTTTTTGTGTGTGCTATTTTGGGGTAACAAACCCCTCCTTATCTTCCTCTTTTCTTGCTTATGAAATATCTACGACGGTTATTGGATATGAAGCACGCATGCAACTAATCTTTTTTTCTTTTTTTTTGAAAGGGCATCAAGCTTTAGCTTTAATTTCCTGCCACTGCTAAACCAATGATCTGCATGTTGATGCATGGGAATTTTTAGCGCCAAGAAATCATAATTGCCTTAACAGTGTTATGGAATGTTTAGGGCAGAGAGACTGATTAATTATGTCAGCATTAGCCACACACCGGTTTTAATTAGTTATGGCTGCATGGTCTTAATTCTGCAGAATAGGAGTCATCACAGGAACCTCGGGCCACGCCCACGTGTGAGTTCTCTTGGCCACATCTCCTCCAAGTTCACACCCATCTACTTTGACATACTGTGGATCGAGTCCTTTTGTCTTTTCTCAAAACAACCATCAAAGATGTAATGTTTAAATTTGCATGCCAACAAGGGCTCGTAAATCAAAAAATAAAAGTCTACATAGAGGCAATCAGTAGTGTGAATATGAAAGTCGAGTCACCAGATTCAAACACACAAGGAGAGTGATGTGGCTGTAAAATAGTAACAATTAACAATTTTGTAACTTTATAATGCTTATCTTGATAGTACTTCTCCATCTGAATCTATAAACTCAATTGCATTACCTAATAGTGTGAATGAGAGTATTTAGATGAAGCGCACGAGCAGAGGTGCCTGGTCTGAAAACGTCCCATGAGGAGATCATCATTCAGAAATAGAATTGAAACTGTTGTTGGCCAACACTGGGCTACATCATTCAGGGATACCAAAGTTTTCTCGAACACATTGTACCCTACATGCCTCATAGAGGATGAAGCATGTTTGGAGGATGAAGCATGTTTAGAGGATGAAGCATGTTTAGAGGATGGAGGACGGTCAAGATCATCTCAAAATACTAGAAAATGCAGCAATGTGGACAGAAGGCACGTAGAATCGTGAACGTTCCAAAAAGACCGTGCAGCAGAAGTCTGTTTTGTCTGTCAGAGATCAGACCCATCAATACAGAATGGACCAATTAAAACCCAAGCGAGATTTATATGATAATTTTGTGTTTGTTGAGGACTTGAAGCCAGACATGCTGCATTGATTAACCCCAATGGGAGTAACGTATTTATATGTTCTCACTTTTCAGCCAGGGAAAGGAAAGGCTTGCGTTAAAAAATAACCAAAAAAAACAACAACCACTTAATCTTGTATTGGCGTTCTTTACTTTGGCGGTGGACTTCTTACTGTCTCGGGAAGGCTGATGGAGACCGACGATCCTGTCTGAATTATTGATAGCAGCACAGTGGGTGTCTTGTGTTTGTTAGGGACCTAAAAGGCCACCGGGGCGTGGCTCTTGTACATGATGAGAATATGAGAAGTGTGGCCTTGAACCCGGAGAGAGCTATTTTGATCAAGTCTATGGAATACTTCTCAGCAGTTGTCGATCAAACTTTGTACCAAAAACCATTTCAACGTTTGCTATCACAACAGCATGCCTCAGACCCTCAAACACTCTGATGCTGTTATATATCATCCATCTGTGACGGCCAGTGCATCCCAGTAGTTCTTTTGCGATGAGATATTGGGATTTACTTTTTTAGTTGTATCCACTTTCCCTCCCTAATGAGTGACGTCACATCGTCTACGTTTGGCCACTTATCACTTAACACTGCCAAAGATCAAAATGGACCCAGTAATGCAACGTACACCACCAATAGCTGTTTTTGACACTGTTAAAGTGTTTTAGGGTGAATTTGTCCTTTAATGCATCCTCGTTGTACCCATTCCGAAGAGTATCAGCTGATTGCTTTCTGCCAAAGACATTTCTGATAGCAAGTAGCTCTCCCAAATCTGTGGTCTTGTCTATCAAAGTTTGTATTACTGTATTTCTTGCCGTGCCGCCAATCTGAAGTTCTGAAGATTTATCTTAGTGTAACATTTTAATCTCAACTGGACTATAATAAAGGATTCACACAAAAAATTAAATAAAAAAAGATGTGATTAGCAGGTTTGCTGTTTCATTAAGTCAGCAGGGTGTCCACACTTTCTTTCTCAGCCCACGCCATCCCTGCCATGAAGCGGCCAGTGATGTGCCAGTCCTGCTCCCTCTCATTAGCTCAGGCACTGCATGGATAAACACTCAGTGAGACCACACTATCACAAAGGCAGATAACGCTATGAGGCAACAACAGCACAGGGAGGAAAAGGTGAGTAATGAGTAAAGATACCATTTAAAATCTCTCACACACACACACACACACAAACATACAAGTTGTTTGGGTGATTTACTTTGATGAAATATATATATATATAATATATAACCAGTTGTTTACCACAACTGTTGGTGCTGAAGGCTTGAGAGGCCAAACTTTACTTCAGGAGGGTAAGAACATTGCATCTGCAATTTCTAACACACTATGGAAGGTCATGTTTCGCTCGTACTCTTGGGGATGAACTTCACGTTGCTGAGCATTGAACATCGTATTTGTTCAGACTTTGTGACAAACATTTTGTCGAAACTACGTTATCACAAAATTTGACTTACCTTGAATCCTCACCCTTCACATCTATTTCAGTGTTATAGAATGACGCTCTATTTGGTTTAGTTACCGTGTCAGCCAGTTCAACAGTTTTGCTCCCCTGGTCTGAGAGAAGCCGGTTCTGAACTGCAATGGTGTCTTTTGTGTTGTCCAAATTGTAACCTGCTGTTACATTTGTCATATGAAACCATATTATGCTGGAGCCACTGTTCTGCTTGCATTGCCAAGTGAGCATAATGACCACAAACAGCAGCAATCCACTAATATATTCCACTGATTGAGTATAAGTATTTGAATTCCCTTGCTGCTATATGTAACCAAAGGCGTGTTTTTACCAAGAGCTGGAATTTCAGAATGCGTGTGCACAGTTTTCATACTTTCATCAAGCTTTAGTGCATTTCAGTGTTTACGTTTCATCTTCCCAAATGACCTCCATTTTGGCTTGGATCAGGTTTCACTGTATATATTATGCTTTTTTTTTTAAAAGTCAGTGCAGACAAATCCATTGTGTCTAGTGGGCCTGACACTGACACTGAGAAACAGATCAGAAGCCACGCAGCTCTCCTGCCAGCAAGGCGCGTCACGATCCGGCCCATTGAACAGATTCCAAGGTGAGACTGTGTGTTGGTGGAAGTGAAATCAAGGCTTCTCATCATTAATTAAATGCGAGTTGATGAAATAGTCATGGGGGCGGTGGGGGCTGGAGGCTTGGTGGTGGTGGTGGTGCTTTTCTACCGCAAATGGAAAATATAGAAATTCCTTTATTTGGTGTTTCTCTCGATTCTATTGCAGACCTAATCTTTGCCCTTGAAGATAGTTTGGATGAACATATTGATCTTTGCAATTGGTAACTAAATAACTTTTTTTTTTAAATCTGTGATGTGGTTTGACAGAACTATTAACGTTTCCTAAACCTTTACCTACTACAAGTGTTAGGACCTTCTATCTCCAAAATGTCCACTTTTCAGGAACTAAGAAAATCAGCCTTGTTTGTGTGCTGTGGAAGTTGTGTGTTCAGCCAACGGGGTTTTCAAAGGTTTTCAAAGGTTTTCAAAAGCCCAGGGCTCATAGACCTTTCTCAGCCCATAGAGGACTACGTAATGAGTTAAGGGGGTTTTCAACCGACAACGACAAACGTCCCCCTCGTTTTGTAACTGCAGCGGGAATCATTAACCTGCTCTAATAACAACTAATAAAGTGGGCGAGCCATTGTTCTGTATTGATCCCCACCCCGCCACCCCCTCATCTGACGATCGTGACACACAGAGGTAAGTGGATCTATATGTCGGGCCGCATGTCTGTCACGGCCTCGGCGCCTTTTATTGGTT
Source organism: Acanthochaenus luetkenii (assembly GCA_900312575.1). Classification (NCBI taxonomy): domain Eukaryota; kingdom Metazoa; phylum Chordata; class Actinopteri; order Beryciformes; family Stephanoberycidae; genus Acanthochaenus; species Acanthochaenus luetkenii. The sequence continues at coordinate 4,216 of OMOT01060960.1, read as the reverse complement.
TCTCACGGTGAGTTATTGAATGTGATGTGCGAGGCTTTTATTAAGGCACCTGTGTGTTTGGGGAGATCCCGTCTCAATTGACCCCGCGGTTAGTTGAAGATATTAAAACGCTCGGCCCTCTCCTTTCTCCTCCGTCGCCCTCCCACCCTCGGAGCAGCGCGCCCACTTGATCACTTTCTCTCTGGCTTGACAGCTCCCTCCCACTCCTGCTCATTCTTCATTATTACACTTCCCCTCTCTATTTAAGTCTCTCTCACCCTCTCTCTCCTTCCACACACACACACACACACAACTTCCCCTTGGGGTTTTCACTAACTCTCTTTCTCTATCCACTGTCCTGTCAATTTACCTGTTCCTTGTTGCTTGAACTTGTCCCTGCCTTGTGACCAGGGAGACTTTCTCTGGGTCTTTTGATGGCAGAAGTGAACACTTTCATATTACAGTCATATTACTCCCCTGGCAGAGCGGCCCTCTCTGGCTACGAGGCGTCTACACGTTTGCTTGTCTCCGTGTCGCCCCCCGTGGCGTCCACAGCCTGCGCCTGCAGAGCTACGCAAACAGCAACAGCGTGTTTCTGGTGTGCTTCTGCACGGTATTTGCGCGTAATCGTTCTTTTCCTATAATCATTATCTGTATCATGACTGGATCGGGGAAGCAAAGATTGTCTTCGCTTCAAATTCACCACAAAGAATTACGTCTCGGAGGCCTAGTAAGTCATTTGGAAAGACGTGACCGGAGCATATTGGACTAGCTTTGTCAAAACTAAATGACCCGAAAAAAGAAGAAGAAAAAAAACGTTGATGAGATTTCAACCTTTCAGCAAAAGTCCACTGAAAGAGAATAACACTGTAGTCAATCAAGGGCTATACAGGTTACAAAGCTCCCAACCTAATTGGCACATTAAGTGGCTAGGGTGTTAAAAATGGATCCAATTATTGTCTGAAGGAATCGTATTGCCAAAGCCAAACACATTTCTGAATGTGTAAGTGGATATGTAATGGGGAACAGGGTGTCGAAATGGTGGGGAATAAGATTACCCTCACTGAGTTGATTGTTCTGCTTAAGAGTGAGCTCTAGTGGCAACATGCTGAACAACAAAATGGCAACGCTGAAGTGCCACGCTGCACAAGTGCTGCACAAGTGGTCGTTTGATTTGCTATTACATATCATCACAAGATATTCCTCCAAATAGGTGTTTAGCTCCAAGCTAACACTGTTTGCAAAGGATACAGCACATTTTTTGGGAGATCGGCCGGCTCTGCCTGTCACGCGACGAGAGCGCGCACACCAAAATCATCCGTGTGTCCCCAGTAGATGCTTCGCCTGTTCATCAGCACACACTGTGTTAGGTGATCATGTGTGACTAGCGTCGTCCAACGTAAGACGACTAACCTTTTGCTAATAAAAAAGATCTTAGTGGTTTTTGTTATATGTCCTTGTATACTCAACCTGGGTCAACCTCACAAAAACGTGGTACATTGCTTTAATGATAGTTTAAAAGTTCGAGCACACCATAGTATAAAATTCAAAGGGTTGTTGAGATTGTTTTTGGCGTCAACAACTAGTGCAGTCGCTCACATATTTGCTTCCTCAACACCAAAACAAACGTTTCACTCTTTGACTTGGGGAAACGTGTGAAAACATCCAGCAACCGCCAGCGGCCCATTTCTAAATGACTTGAGGAGGGATTCTGGTCGAGGAAATTGTGCTTTAATGGCTCTGGCAAAGCACTCAGCAGATCTGCAACCCACAGTGCGGTAGCCTGGATGTTGCACTAATGAGGAGAGATAGGGAGATGGAGCGCTGACTTGTATTACGGCCGAAGCTGAAAGCCCTTTAACTGCTTTCAATTAGAAAAGAGAGCGACACGAGTCATGATGAGAGTGTTGTTGCTTTCTTAGTTGAAATAAAGACATATATGCTGTGGTGTATTAGAATGGGGGCTATTTCTGCAGCACAGCACACCAGACACGGGCCTTGGCTCTCTTTTGCCCAATATAGTGAAGAAGAAGAGAACATGGCGCCCCGTCCCGTCCGGTAATCGATAGATCTCTCACCTGTTTGCACCTTGATTCGGAAAGCCACGTTATTCTATTACACACCGCCGCTTGTTCAGCTTCCGTCGATTGGCCCTTCTCTCTCCCTCGCGCGCGCACGCCACTCTAGATGCACAGCTCTCCGTCTCTCCTCGCTACCACCGCAATCCCTGTTCATTATTCATGTTTGCCGTCACACCGTGTCTCGCTGTTTGCCACCAGCTTCATGGATGGACTGGCAGCAATTTGGAGTTGCCGCGTGACACGCAGCTTCACCGTCAACACCGAAATGGATCCCAGTTAGTTTAACACAGCCAACCGCTTTGGTGAGTGCGAACAGGCGCACACAAACACACACAAACACGCACACACACCCTGTCAGGGGGATCCGTTCTGGGAACGGTTCCTCCTGCCTGTCTTTAGATCACCATTTAAGTTGGCATGCTTCTTAACACCGGGGGCCTTTGGCTTCTCAGACCCAGCCATCGCTCTCCACGCTGAGGGGAAGAGACACGATGAGAATAACACTGAAGTCTGCTGGGACGGAGGGTAATTATCTCAGCACGACCAATCGTGTTGATTAAAAACGTACCGTGGATCTAATCCTCCTTTACAGAGCTCTGGTGTTACACACGGAGAGATGATCAAAACATAATAGCAGGTGTACACCGTTATCCCCAATCCCGTAGATTCAATATTCCACACTCCGTCTTTCTGAGCCAAGTGTAAACATCTATTTTGTATTTTTATTGCCTTGCCGTGATGTTTGCTTTGCCAACTTTGAGATTTTCTTCATCGTCAACAGACTGTACGTATTAAAAACATTGTGTTGCCGGCAGTCATAGCTGTGTTTTCACAAGCGCTCAATGGCCGTCGATCGGTCTGTCGTCCTTTTTCTTGTCTTGTCGGTGAGATGCAGCAGTTCACACAGTCTTGAGACGGTCGAGGTCTGAATCCAGACATGAGCAAAAGAAAAGCCCTGAACACCCAGAACCAAAATACAGAAGTGGAGACACATTTCATTCAGCGTTTGATTAGGAGAGGTCTTGATGCCATGACTAAAAGGATATGACAGATGGATACGAGACGATGTTTCTAAACACATTTGATTGCCCATCTTCGGATCGGACTTTTTCACGGAGCAATGTGAATATATATACGTAAAGTTCACGTGGCCAAAGAGGTGCCAGGCCAGGAGCTTTGACCGGATATGTTTGCTCACGGTTGTTGAAATTGTGACATTTCAAGATGTGACGGCTTAGTTTCATTTCCGTGAACTGAGACAGCGTCATGATTTCAAACTATCCTGCCTAAATAAAAAGCTTGAAGCGTCAGTAAGGACCAGCCAGGATTCATCAAAATAAAATGTATTCTAGCTTGACTGTCACCACCACTATCATCATCATCATCATCATCATCATCAGAGACGATATGAGAGTGATAACAGCGTTACGCTTTTCAAAAATAGGGCTGTCAAAGATATGGCTATGGCTATATGGCTATATGGCTATAGCCCGCGTTTGACCAATTGTGCCACAGCCTGTGAGCTCAAAATAGCCGGACTAAATGGGTTGACCCTGTGTGCACTATCGCTTTGTGACAGTGCCACCTCTCACTGTCTTACTCACAATAGGAAGGGAAATATCCCTGTCCAGCCCCGGGTCATTTCCCATAGAGAGACAAAAGCTAAACCGGTTCAGTGGAAAGACACAGGAACGTTCAAATAGGCCTTGGTCTCTCACTAAAAGGATGTTTTCACCGTGCGCTGATGTCCAATGTCTTTCACTGTTTTTGGGGGGAGCATCATTAGAGAACCGTTAAGATGGTCGATGTCCAACAGCTCCCGTGGAATGGTCTTCCTCTATTTTCCTGGTGCCCGAGGTGTTTGTGTTTCACTAAAGCTGGTACACGCCGCCATGTTGGCGTCACCGGGCCCAGAGCCCAGGGATTTACTTGCCAACCCGGAACGAGGCGAGAGGAGCCGTCTCCAGCCGGCCGTCCTCTCCTATCCACAACTGTCTTGTTTGTGTTTGCCTGTTTATCAGACAGCCTCACTCTAGAGCTGCACCTGTAGCCCTGCCACCGAATGTCCTCGCTCCGTGTGGAAGAGCGTTTGTATCCGACCTCTTCCCACCCGAGAGAGAGAGAGAGAGAGAGAGAGAGAGAGTGAGAGATGTGAT
>OMOT01060948.1:0-10176 GCA_900312575.1 Acanthochaenus luetkenii | reverse complement strand
GGGGTACATTAGGGAAGAATGAGAGGTGCTGAGGTAAAGAATGATATGGAAACAGAGGATACTGGTTCAGGGAATGACGGAGGCTTGTAGAGGATACAGGAGTTAGGCCGGGGACAGACCACATGACTTTAAGGCCGATGGTATCCAGGACTTGGGAAATCACAACTGGTTTTTCAGGATCGGAGCAAGTGGTGGTCATACAGATGATTTTTTTATTTACGTTTTTGTCTTTTTACGATTTGATTCAGTCTCGCCATTCTCCCATAATGTAAGCTGGTCAACAACTCAAATCTTCACAGTTGCCAGAAATTGCCAATGAGAGACGACGGGGTAAAGGTGAGAACAGGAACAGGAAGTGTGGAAAGAAAAATGCTCCATCTTCACGTAGGTTTTGGGTTCCGTATTTTAAGTAGCACGAGAGCGTGTGTTTTCGTGAGAAATATGGCGTTAGCTTGATGTTTGAACTCTGGTAGCGTGTAATCCCAGTCTTTACCTCTTCGTCAAGTGTGTGCTTCTCAAATTCAACTCTTTCCTCAACTCTTTCCTGACTAGTTAAGTGTGTTTGATGTCCCTTTTTCTTTTCACAGTCTGTTCAGTCAGTGTGAGAACGTCTGAGGTAGATTGTAGAAGAAAATGAACTAGAGAGACATGGAAGCTATAGAGGGGGAGAGAGAGACGGGGTAACAGAGAGCTGAAGTGCATTCTCGGTTAGAAGAAAAGGGCTGCAGTCTGCCCACAGCAGGAGTCCAAAATAATACTGTCCTCCTGAGGTACTCCACTTAACTGTTTCCTTGTGTGTATGAGAAAAAGAAACAGCATGTATATGTGTGTGTGTATGAACAAGTGTCTGTGTTTCTGCATGTTTATACACATCAACCCTCTCTGACTAAATACTGTTGGAATCCATCTTATTGGAACATTGCGCACTTTTTTTTCCCACTTTGGAAAACTTCTGAAAAGTCTCAGCTGTTGCATGAAACCTAACTCCAGTTTTGGTCATTTTCAGCACTCTGAAAAACAGGTGTTCTTCATGCCTTATTTTTTGGAGATACGAGTGTTTCATCATAGAGCAGTGACATTGTAGCAGAGAATGTGTTTGGCCATAGCACCTAATCTTATGTAAGGAGTTCTAAAAGTAAATATAATCTTTTAAAATGGCAAAACTGCACGCATACATCCAATGAGTAGGGAGCTTCTGTCAGTCGCCGTGTCGTTGTGCTGTGCACGAAATTAGTTGAAACATGGAAAGGAAGTTCATTCAAACTCAGCATGAAACAAGCCTAATTTAGGGGGGAGTGAAAATGTTATGGAGATGGGCAACTAGCTGAGTAAATATTGTTAAATTTAGGGTTACAGGCAACATCAATGTCTCTGTTTTTAAAAAGTTTGACATTATACGTTAAAAGCTCATGAGGGCGGAGCTGGGAACTTACAAGTAGGAAGTTTCCCACCTCCTTAAACACACCACTAACACCGCCGGGAGTGACAAGTGACAGCTGCAACGTCGACAGCTATACCAGACCGTGTGTGAGCACAAATCTGTGTGTGCGGGCGTTTCATTGTGCAGCGCGACATGTCATTCACAATCGTCCAACCGTCAATTGATGTAAATAGATGTCTGAGGACAAAAACGCACTGTTAAGACTGCACATGCCAGCTATGTAATACCCGTGGTATTATTGCCCCCCAGTTCAAGCAATGCAAGTTCAAAAATAGAATGTTTTCTTTAAATGGTGATGAATCTACAACAATGAACATTCTTAATGTCCTAGTTCGCTATTATGATGATGATCACTCAGCCATGAAACATAGTGTTATTGATCAGCTACAGGACTTTATTTACCAACCAAAAAAGATGACAATATAAGAGAAAATTCACCTAAAATGTATATTGCATTTCCAATTATTTCTTCATGTCCGCACCCCAACCATACCCAAAGCTGGATTTCCCTTGTCCTCACACAGTTAAACTGGTTGATATATCATGATATAGGTGTTTCTCTAAATATATAATTATCAACTGGATTATGATATTTTCTATGGGTGATATGTTCCATTTTGTAGGTGATCAAACCGAAACACTCTAATTACACATTATACAGTAAAGGCAGAGCATTTAAGGCTGGATTTACACATGAGTAGAAAAGAACATTGGTTCTTTACCATGCAGAGTTGGGGTTAAAAACCCTGTCTAACCAGCTTTGGAAACTAATCAGGGTTATGGCTATGAAACCTTTATTACCAGTTCTGTTACAGGCTGAGCAGTCTTGTGTTATATCTATGGGAGCCACACTCCTTCCTGATGTTTTGTAATTATTTTGTTTCCCCCACCCCTTTGGAACGGCTGCATGACTGCACAGCTCCGGGATTAGATTTCTGGGAGGTAAATTGAATTGGCAAACAACAGAGATGACAACAATTTTCTTTGGCACTTTCATTGGCATGGATAGTGCCAGAAATGGGTCTTTACATGATCTGGTATGAAACTCTCTTTTAACTTAAAGTTTTATCTACTGTGAAGTGTTCATTAGCTTGAGGTTTCCTTACGTCGGTAAAGAGCAGTGGCACAATTCCAGCATCTGTGTCCACATTCATAGAAGAAAGTACAATGTCACAGGCTTGGTGTGCATGCATTTTCTTTCTTGTGATGCTTCAGTGTCACTGGCTGCAGAATAGGATCTCAGCATTTTTCATTTTGAAATTCCCTTTGTAAAGGGTAGCTTACATTTATAGTACTTTTACAGATTGATATAGTTCAGCAGCCAAAAATGAAGGTAACAGCTGAGCAAACGAGGGTCATAAAGTACACTGAAAACAGTTCTGGCACCACTGTTCTACTGGGCCGCTTTTTCCTTGTCTATTTTAGGAAGAATCATTTTTCATTGGTGGATGGCTGTCACACTGGTGCCAGAAAGGCGGCTCAATACCATTCTGTGTTGATGCTCCCTTACTCCAGATGGCAATTGCAAAGTTGCCTGATGAAATTGCACAGTAACATGGTTTAAGACAGGGGCCAATAAAGACCCATAATTAATAGCTTTGTTTTTGCCACATGCTTATCTTTTGATGCAGAATTCGTATTATGCTTTTAAATGATGTCGAAAAAACTCACTTTAGCACTATGCACACCAGGTACGGTTTGCCATGCCCTACATACTGTACGTACAGGCTACTCCTTTGAGGTTTGCTCCTAAATTACATGATATAGCCTACATGATGCACTTGTAGTGTGAAGCGATGGAAATGGGTGATATAGCTTTTAGCAAGGAAACAGTCATGTGGCTTTGAAATTGGGGCAAATTCTGTGTCGTTAACAATGTGTGTAAGGCACAAAAGTGAAAGAACTGTATATACCACGTCATTTTCCTCTGCTTTCAGTGAACTTCTAGTCTATTGTACTTACTTTGCTGTTTGTCATAGATATGGGCTACTCCTATCAGGAGTAATTGGTCCATTTACTGCATCATGCCTGCAGAGTTTGGAGTTGGTCCCATTACCTGCATCGCTCATCACTCAGTAGTAAAACTGTGTCTGATTTGTAAATAAATGCTGCTGAAATGATTCCTCCTGTCTTGTTAAATGTGATAGTGCCATAGCCTGTGGTTTGGGCCCAGTTCCAAACAATTACAGTATGGAGCGTCTAATACGTTTGGAGCCAGGCCCACTGGACATTTGTATGCAGTTTGACGCTTTGGGGTTTGTGAGGATTCTGAGTGAAGCAGGGTGTTTGTGTGAGACAGAGAGGAAGACGGTGAAGGAGAGTGTGTGCTTGCAGTTGTATATTGGTCACTGTGAGGGGCTGTGTAGGCTGTAATTCATTATGGGCCTCTCGCATACACATATTTTACTCTCGCATACATTCATTTACTCTCACATACATTAATTTACGCTCACATACATTCATTTACTCTCACATACATTCATTTACTCTCACATACATTCATTTACACTCATATATTCATTTTCATCTCGCATACATTCATTTTACTTTCACATACATTCATTTACTCTCACATACATGTTTTCTCACTTTAATATATATAAATGTGAGAGTAAAATATATGTATGTGAGAGGCCCAGAATGAATTACGGCCTACTTGGCCCCTCATAGGTCACCCAAGGGGAGCTTGGTAAACTACTATCTACTTCTAATCCCCATTTTATAGACACACACACACGCACATTCACACTCTGAAACACAAACTTGCAGACATACAGGCACTGACATACATTTATGCTTACACCCTTTTTTTTTTTATATAGCTGAAGTAAATCAACAAAAAATTGCACATCCACCACAAACACCAGTCGAAAAAACAACACGCACCACTCTGAGCTGTCAACATCTCTCGCCCAATCAGAAACCCTGTGGCAGCAATTATAAGGACCCTGATTAGCTGAAACAGCAGGATGCAGTGTGCGTGTGTCAGTTTGATTATTCAGCAGGGTTCCCAACTTTCTAAAGGGAAGTCCTAAGTAAGAGAACAATTACCCAATCAGCACTCTGCAACCAGCACAGTAGGACAATCGGATGCCAACAAGGGCTTTGAATGGCGATGACGCATGTATTGATTAGTCTTATACACACACACACGTACACCAAAATCTGTTTAGTTTTATCTTAAGTCTTAAGTTCTTTATTTCCTGCTTGTTTATAACCGGTGGATTGCCTACTCGGAGTAGGGGAATGAGTCCTTGCCCCAAGTGAAGGAGTTCAAGTATCTCAGGGTCTTGTTCGCGAGTGAGGCGCCTGAGATGGGCTGGAGAATCGGAGCAGCGGGAGCAGTATAGAGCTCGCTTTACCACACCATTGTGACGGAAAGAGAGCTGAGCCTGAAGGCGGATACAAGCGGCCGAAATGGGTTTCCTCAGGAGGGTGGCTGGCATCTCCCTTAGGGACAAGGTGAGAAGCTCAGTCATCCGTGAGGGACTCGGAGTAGAGATGCTGCTCCTTTGCGTCGAAAGGAGACAGTTGAGGTGGTTCGGGCATCTTGTAAGGATGCCACCTGGTCGCCTCCCTAGGGAGGTTTTCCAGGCATGTCCAGCAGGGAGGAGACGGAGGACTAGGTGGAAGGATTATATCTCCACGCTGGCCTGGGAACGCCTTGGGATCCCCCCAGTCAGAGCTGGTTAATGTGGCCAGGGAAAGGGAAGTTTGGGGCCCACTACCTCCGCCACCCGACTTCGGATAAGCGGTTGAAAATGGATGGATGGATAATTTCAGCTTCATTAAACACAATTGGATTTTCTGTCCCTGAAAATTTAATTTCCTGTGGTTCCCTTTATAGGTTCATAACTTTAATTAGCTATGTACAGTCAGTTTTGCTGGCTTTGTTTCTTTATTTTGGTTTTTAAATTGGTCTTTACTTAGATTCTATGTAGTCTTCAAAAGTCTTGCATTTGGCTTTGTCAAACCTCCAGCTATCCTTCTCTCCTCTCTCCCTCCTCCTCTTCATGCCTCTTCTCATCCCTCTTCTCCTCTTCTTTCTTGCTCTCTAGTCCCTCATTTCCCACTTGTCTCTTCTTCTCTCTAATCCTCCTCTCTCACGAAGCCCTTCTTTCGCCTGCTCGTCTATCTCACTGAGGGCACACTCGCTAGTCTGCACTCATTCCCTCTCTCTGTCTCTCTCTCTCTCCCCCCAACTCATCTGTTACACTTCTCTCACTCACCCCGTCTCTGTCTCTCGCCGTCCCTCCGTCTGTCTCCCAGCGGTTGTCGTGGTTACAGTTTGTTCTGCTCATCAGCCTGCTGTGCCTAAACAGACTGTCAATAGTTTAATTACTCAGCCTGTCATCCCTCCATCTTTCCTCACTCCTATCCTCCATTGCTTGTTGCTTCCACCGTAGACTGCCAGCTTTTCAATTAGTCATTCCTTTTTGCCCCGACACTTTCTCTCCTTTCATCATTTTCCACCTCTATTCTGTCTTCTGTCGTTTTCACCCATCATGCTTCTACCTCGGCACTGTTGAGTCACTGGTCTTTTTATACCTGTTTTTTGTTGTTGGCATAACCACCTTTTGTTTGTTTTTCCATTCGTCCCCTCACGCTGCCCCAGATCAAGTTTTGTCATCCCCTCATCCCTCCATCATGTCATACCTCTATCCCTTTCATCCAGCCCCTCCTTCCCACTAAGTTAGACTGCCAACAGTCCAATTACTCATCCTCTTAACATTCAGTCACATCAGTTTCATTCCTTTAATTCTTTCACCCATCCATAATCCACTCATCCTTCTATCTATCCACCCAACCTTCTGCCTCAGAACACTTTATTAACATGTTTTTCTTCCTGTCATCACCCGCCTTTTCATTCTTCATCACTCCATCCCTCTCCTCTCTCCCTCCATCAGTGTTTCTTCCCATAATAAACAGTCAGTATTTTAATTACTCATCTGTACATTGCTCTATCATTCTATACCTCTACCTTTCTCCCTCACCCACATGCCTCCAAACGCCTCCCTCTCATTGCTGATCTGTTGTTCCCTCCATCATTCTTGGTTTTTCTGTCCATAATCTACCAATACATTCTTCCGCTGATGACATCGGCTCAGTGTCTCATCCTTTAATTGTCTTTAATAACTTTATCAGACCAGCCTTTCAGCTCTCTTTCCACCGTTAGACACCCATCCATCCATCTTCACCAAGTGCCACTTTCCTGATATCAACCGTGTCTAACTTGTTTCTGGGTTTAAAAGTCCTGCTGCCGCCTCTCTCCTCTGCTTCTTGTACTTCTCCCATTGAATGAAAACTGGTTTAATCAATAAAGGATCGTAGTGTACACTCAGTGTGTAACATCTTCTATCTATCTTCCTTCATCATCTACTTCAACTTTTCACTTGTCTATCTTCATCTGTTCAGCTTAATTATCCTTCATCCCTCGCTCCACACCTATCCCTCCATCCCTCCCTCCACCTATTGAACTCTTGCTGTCTCTTCACCATTTGGTCACTCGTTCTTTTGATCCCTTCATCGGTTTATCCTTCTCTCCTTCTTCCTCCGTGTTTTCTCTCTATTTTAATCCCTTTTTTCATCCGCCCAATTGATCCAGAATTTTCTCCTCTTTTCTCCCATCCATGGTCCATTCATGTGTCTGCTGTTTATTTATTTATTTTATTGTATATTCCTCCCTTCATTGGCTTGTCTATCCATGTTGGGCTGGCTTCTATTTTAAACAGGGACCATCCCATCTGTCCCGTAGCTGGCACCCTTTGTAACAACGACCTTGAACAAGATAATTGTCAAACGCATTTTCTTTTATACCAGTTTAATTCCATAGTTTAAACCATGACACCTATTCTTAACAGACGATGGCTTGCATGAAAGTAAAGCCAATTATATAATTATTAGATTGAATAGGTGTCAAAGGACCTTTTTGCTAAAATGGCTGTAAAAGATTAACAGAGCAAGTAATGATCTCTATCTTAAAAATAGATTAGGTGTGTTGCAAGCATTTGGTTCCAAATCTAATGTTCCTCTAAGGTTGTTGTTGGGTAAAATTCCACCTTTGCCTAACTTGCAATCCTGGTACATCTATTGCATGGAAGAAAAAACCCACTGTGCACCATATTAACCCTGTACTTACTGTATATCTCCAAATAAGTCATTACTGGTGTTAGTGATCTTTTTACAGACTTTTTGGGGTCATGTAAGACAATTATATAACCAGTCATTCCATAGGAAGCAATATAATGATGGCTGTATGTTATTTCTAATTGTTTCATCACCCGTCTATCCCTCTGTGTATATCCTACTGTAAATCACCATTGATTTATCACTTTAGTCTCCTTCTAACCTTTCACATCATATTTTTACTCTTTCCATCATTCTAGGCTTCTAAAAATATCCTAATTCCTTTTTATCTCTATAATTGTACTTATCGATCCTTCATTCTTTTATTTTCTTCTAAATCTCCCTCCACAAGCCTCAACCCTTTTTATTTCTGTCTTTTCTATTATATCACGATGCCCTCTTTTTTATCCCTCCATTCTTCTGTCTCTCTCCTGCCACAACCCCTTCATCAATTCAGTCACTTTCTCTCCCAATCTGTTATTTTCTTCCATTTCTCATTCTCCTCCATTTCTCTCCTTGACTCCCTCTCTTGATGAAGTCCATTATCACTTCTTGTCACTCCTCCTTCTCGTCCTCCCATCTATTCATCTGACCTCCAATGCACCTTAATCCTCCTCTCTCTCTCTCCTCCCCTTCTTCATCCTTCTCTCTCCTTTTCAGTCTCGGCATCTCTCTCTCCTCCATTTACTTCTCCCTTGCTGTCCTATTTCTCTCCTTCTCTCATCACCCTCATATCCACTCAAGTCAGTCTTATCTCCTGAGTGTGCACATACACAGCTTATGTAAAAAGACTCAAATGAAGGGGGTTAGAACTGTTATGTGCCACTTCCGCCACATACATATACACACACGTAGACAAACGCATAGACACACACACGACATACTAGACGAGATTACATAAATGTGAGGTGATGAAAGCAAAGCTGAGACACACCTTGTGAGTAATCTGATACAGGACCGCTGGCTGATACACACACACACAGAGCAGGATTGTCAGTATGAAGAGTAAGAATGGAAGTGAGGGTTGAGAAGAGACAAATAAACCATAAATAAACTGGTGTGTGCGCCTTTGTGCATGTTTGTGTGTGTGTTCCTATATCTCTGCACTCTCGAATTTGCCTTGTATGTTGTTGTTGTTGTTATGAATGCACATCTGTTCATTATTTATAGACGTGTGTGTGTATGTGTGTGTCAGAGAACGTTGAGTTCCTAGACCAGTGAGTGCTGATGTTCACTACATTGATGTGCTCAGTGATTCAGCTCAAGAGAGCTAACCATGCGAATATGGATCCTTACTGTGCCAATATGCGTAATCATGCCAACGTGAACAGAAACAGCATGAACATTACCTTCTCCGTCTGTGTGACTCTATTGTCCGAATCAGCTCCACATGTTATCCAGAGGTGTGTGTGTGTGTCTGGCACAGATCTCGCCCCAGGTGTCGTCCTTGTGTAGGGCCAGCAGGGGTTTTTGTGTGTGTGTGTGTCTGTCTGCGTGTGTGTGCGTGCTCAAATGTATCCTACTCCCCTCCAAACACCCACACACGCATCAAAGAATGTGGATGTAGGTCAGTGTCAGAAACCAGGGAGTTGCAGAATTCCAATCCCACAGTATCCTCTTAGGGTTCTATTGATGAAGAAAACCTGGAAAATCCCAAATCACACGCTCAATCCCAGCACAGTATTCCGAAAGAAAGACATCAGCTTAAAAACATCCAAGGATCCTCTCTGCTTCAAATCCTATTTCTGTCGTTTTTATATCATTTCCTTGTGGTTTTGTTTCCCTCTGTATTCGACTTCACTCTTTCTCAAGCAATTCTGGAAATCGAGGGAGAATAGGAAAGAGAGAATCCCAAAGTCGGCGTCGTCCTTCACCACTTCTCTTCCTTCTTCCTCGCTCCCTCTCTCCTTCTTGTCCTCCCCCTGCTCATATGGCCCTATCTCTCCTTTATGTATTTGTCTGTCTCTGGCTGTCTTCTCTCCTATCACTTAATTATTTCACGGCCTCTCTCGCTCTCTCCCTCTCGCTCTCTCTCACACTTCCCAGAGTTATTTCCAGGGTGCGTCACAAGGTCTGTTGTACTTGTCTTTATTCTGGAATGATCTGTCGTGTCCCGTGTTTATTTTCCCACATAGATATTAGTCGTTCATTGATGACCTTGGCAGAAAAGGAGGGGTTTGGGAGGAAGCTGGATGGCTTGAAACCTGCAAAAAGAGGAGAAAAACAGGTTGAACGGAATGAACTGCCTGTGTGTGTACATGTGCGCTATTAGTCTGCTTCACTGTGTGTGTGTGTGTGTGTGTGTATACTCTCAAAAAACATGCACATAGGTATTCGATTCGAGTCCATTATTACTGTTTTTCTCCCCCCTCCATCCATCTGGCCATCTACCTCTCCAACCCTTTTCACCCATCCCTCTCTTTACGCCACCTCCTCTCTTTATATAATTCGGTCTTTGCATATGGCCTCTTTAAGTCTCTCTACTGTATATGTCCATCTATCTCGCGCTCTCACCTGTCTCTCAAAGTGAATCAATAGTTCTGAGACCCTCTTAACGCCTCTCAGCAGGCTGCATCGGCACATACACATACATACACACACACAGTCAC
>OMOT01060945.1:0-10811 GCA_900312575.1 Acanthochaenus luetkenii | reverse complement strand
GAACCGTGCACCGCCCCCCATGTCATGCTGCAGCGGCCGCTGTGTGAGGAAACCCTTGTCACCTTAATGACGTCAGCCGACAGACTAGTTGAGGACACTTCAGAGTGTGTGTGTGTGTGTGTGTGTGTGTGACGCTGTTAACCACACCCTTCCTCACGAAGCAGGGTGTGGCACATGGACTCTTCTTAAAGGGATATTTCACTAACCAATGGTTACGCAGCTCTGCGCCTCGGTGACAGGACGCAACGCCTCGGTGAAGCCGCGCTAACGGACACCTGCGTACACACGGTGACCCAAGTCTAGTCTGGCGTATATAATTATCTTCCGTGGTTTTACTACATTTCCCAGGATTCCACGGACCGGAACAAGAGGGACAACTCGGAAGCATGCGACGGTAAACCACCTTTCGACTATTTTAATGATTTTCGTCACTTGAGTCGAACACCGACGGTTTACGACGGGACTTTTACGACCGTGTCGTCAGAAATGATGCTTTTTAAAACTGTTTGTTTCCTTGTTTGTCCGTCATTTGGTCTGCTTCAGAACCCGCTGTTGTCATGGAGATTCCGCCTCTTGACACCCGGTTCCTGAAGACGCCGCTAGTCACGTAGCGGTAGCTAACGTTAGCTACATTAGCGAAGTAGATTAGCTTTTTAAAAACCGTGAAACTGGTTGAATGTTGACGTCACGCCCCTCGCCGGCTGGGTCGTATAAACCATTAACGTTACTACACCAGTAGGAAAGTTATTGGCTGACGTTAAATGAAGGAAATGAACATGCCAGTGACACAAAGATACAATGTGAAAGTTGTGAAGCTAATGGAAACCGTCACATCTCTTTTCTCAGAGCTAGTTGAGACTGTTACGTTGTTGAGTTCCACCGAGGTAACTGGGATATTGGCTCACATCGCCTATATCGATATAACTTGACAAATATATTTAGTTCAGTTTATTTCCACTGGCCCACTTTTGTCCAAAAGCTTCTTTCTTCAGTCAATGTCACCTCTCAGCCAAAAACACTGAACTTCCCCCTAAGTTGTCATTTATTTCTACAAAAAGCCTCTTTCCGTTCAGGGGAAGTTGTATAGTTGTAGCGTATAAGAAGAGTTTCATTCCAAAGTGAGATATCCATAAAGGACATATGATGATGGGATGTGCCCTTCTTCTAGTGTTGTGTCGAATGTCTAAATAGTCATTGTAGTTGTCTTTCTGTGATGTGTTTGTCAGAGTGAGCCGCCATGCCTGTGAGGAAGGCCCGCTGTTGGAGGAGCAGGAGACGGAGGGCCAGAGGCAGCTGCACAGCCTCCTCCTCCAGCAGCTCCACACCGAGGTCGACTTCGACCGGTGAGCCACCGTTGGGCCAAAATGTGTAAAATAGTGTTTCCCCTAAAATAGTGTTTCCCCTGGCGGTGTGTCCTCGTTTTGTGTGTCGTTTTGCCGCTGCACGAGGACATTATCGTGGGGAAATGGGCCTCATACATGACAAGTACACTAATCTATAGCCAGACAACCTCCTCAAAGGATGCTTGTGGTTTGAGATAATAAGATCACAAACAAGCGTGATCTCTGGCCACCGAGAGGCAACTGGGTAGTTTACTGTCAGTAGGATGCTTTCATTCTTAATCCTGTGAAATGTTCTTAAAACGTTGTTGTACCATTTTAAAAAGCCAGGAAAGCAATCCACAAAAATGTGAATGATTTGGTTGTTTTTCGTACCTGGCGTGAAATGAAAGCGCAGACACACCGATGGCTGATGTCCATGGCTCAATATTTGAAAACAACAGATAAGTGCAACATCTAGTCAAAGTCTTAACAATTACAGTAATAATACTGAGTTTTACTTTGATTTCAGGATTTTGTCATTTTTGTACAGGTGTCAATTTGTTTTATTTGGCAGATGTGTCAATTTGGAATGAATTCTCCCTGACAGATGTGTAGCCAAGAGGCAGTGCTTCTCCCCGGCGGCGCTCTACGTGCCGTTTGGGCAGCAGGCAGCCGGAGTGAGGAGTCTGTCCCAGTTTCAGGCCCTGCAGGACGGGGAGAAGGAGCTGGCCAGCATGCGCGAGCTGGGCCTTACCGACACAGAGATCCAGCTGTGGCAGAGCAGAGACACACCACAGACAACTGAGAAGGTAAAACCTCCTGGTATATCAGGACCCAGCTTTGATTCCTGGCCCTTTCCGTGTGGAGTTTGCATGTTTCTCTTGTGTTTGCCTCTGGTTTCCTTATCCCAGAGACATGCAAGTCAGTTGCCTGTAGGCATGAATGCGAGTGTGAGTGACTGGCTATCTGTGTTTCCCTGCCTTCTACCCTAATGCATTCTGGGATAGGCTCCAGAGCCCCCACGACCCTGAAAAGGACCCTGTCAGGGCGGCCTAGTGTTTAGACAGACTGCCCTATTTTTTCATAATTAATTATATTTGTGAAAGTAAACTACTCATTTTGTTCCCTGTCTTGTCCCCAGACCCCACTTTGAGAACCACTGTTCGTTCTAGGCTACTATTAAGAATATATATATTTAGACCATGAGACCCTGAAAGGCTCCATTCAATTCAATCAATTGCTTGTCACTAATTGGGAAAACACTGATGTACACAGTTTACATACAAAGTCTGACAGACTAATTTGTATGTAATGGGTTTCATTCCAAATTACGTCCCATGTGGGGAATTATTTTTGCTGATTTCTCAATATTTGAAAACAACGGATGAGTAGAACATCTGAATGTATCACAATTTGTGTAAGTCAGGTTCTTAACATAGCTTTACAATTACAGTAATCATATTTAATTCAAGCTCTTATACGCAGAACTGTGGGCTCTCCTAATCAATATTTGTGGAAACACTGAAACACATACAAACCACATATGACAAACTCATTTCCACCCTCCGATGTTGTGTCCATCCCAGTCCCATGGCGTTTGCGCGGCTCCCGGAGCGAAGCAACAGCGCCTGCAGGTGATCAGAGACAAGATAGCGGCCAGGGCGGAGCGCATGTCCCGCCCACAGCGCTTCTCCGCCAGTCGGCCTCTGTCCCGCAGGGAAATCGAGATCGAGCGGGCGCTGTTCCAGGGCAACGACCGCCTGGGTTTTCTCACAGCACTTTACCATCAAGGTAAGGACAGTTACGGTGTGGTCAATATTCCCTCAGAACCAGTAAGCTAGTGTCCAGTGCCCTGTGCTATTGACCTTATTCCTACAGCGGCCATTTTGAATTTACATCACACTTGGGATGGGACAATCTACCCAGAAGATTGGCATATATAAAACTAGCGTTACTTCAACACGTAAGTGAGGACTTCAGATAGACCAGTTATCAGACCGTTAGCTAGCAATCTGGGGAACAACAACTTCAATGACTGCTTAAACTATGCAGGGGTGTTAGCTAGCTTACTAGCTAGTTAGCTACTAGCCAGCTACCTAGGCTAGATTCTGGTAGCTAGTTATATTGCATCAAACATATTACCTAAAATCTGAATCTATATCCCTCCAGAATCTTAAGATCCATTTGTTTCTAATACGTTTTTCAGTGTGGAATCTAAAATGACCCGACGTTTGTATGATGTGCATCTTGGTGCACAGTTGTAGACATAGCTGTTCACCCTTGAATTAAAAATGGCCACCGTGGGATTAAGATCCATGGATGAGTATTCAGGTTTCATGCCAACCAAACGCTACACCAGCTAGATTTAACACCATCCATCAGCCACATGTGTTTAGTAAGTGCCTTCAAATCCCTCATTGTGATCCTTGTAAATTGCTGTGGATAAGACCGTTTGCTAAATGCTAAAAAATATATATTAAATAGCCCCCTGACTGTTACAATCATCATTTATTTTTGTGTTTCTGTAATTTGACCCAGTTTCGAAGGAATAGTCCTTTCTCAAAGACAAGCATTTCATGGTGTTTCTTATCTTCATCTGGTTGTATCGGACTATAGTTTGGGGATGAGTTGGATTATTTTTCAGAAACCTAGCTGCGGGGAGTTTTGTCAGTGCAGATATTGCAGTGAAGCTCACTGTTAGCATGTCATGTAGCAACCAACTACCATGAGAGACGAGCTGAACAGTTGTTTAGTTGAGTTTAATTTTAGTTTATTTGCAGAATGATAAAACAGATAAATTAGTTAATATAAATACAGAGTCTGCAGGTGAGATTGGAAAACCCGAGCAGCTCGTAAAAACATTTCACTTCCAAACAAAAAGGAAACAATTTAGTTTTCAGGCAAAGACAAATTTACATCTTAGTAATTTAAAACGGATGTTCTTAAACGGAGCACTTTACAACGAGTTCAACAGTAGAAGACGCATCAATTTCTAGATCACCAACATTAGAAGCAACCAATACCAAGCAGGTCAAGGGTCAGGGCCACAGTGCTTTGAAAATATTCCTGTGAGCCTGTACTGATCATGTAAGAGAGAAGTGCTGGGGAAATAAACAAAATAAGTTATGGGAAGAGAGAGAATGGATTTGAGTGAGTAGAGAGGAGGGAATAAGATTCAGTAGGGAGAGTGGTGACAGAACTGGATAACAGGAAGATAAATGACAGCCTGGAGGTAAGAAATACAATGAAATGTCTTTAGTCAATGGCATATACTCTACATGTCAGGAAATGTAATTTGCGTTATTGATTGCATTTCCCGTTCACAGATGAAGATAACCAGGAGGGCCAGCAGGGGGCGTCGTCCTCTGATCCAGTGGACTCTGTCTATAGAGATGTTCTTGGCGAGGGGAGACGACGAGCTTCACCACAGGACTCGCACAGAGAAACTACTGCAACATCAACCCTATCTACACCCCGAAGTGTATCTCGCCAATCACGAAGCTCACAGAAAGACACTAACCAATCACAGGGCTCACCAAAAGATAGTGACTCATCAGAAGACCCTAGTGACCATCAACTGGAACTGCTGGGAGTAGAAAGTACATTATCTGGCCAATCAGAGTCAAGTTTAGACACCTCAGACCAACCACACACTCAAGACAGACCGGAGCAACAACGCTTGCCTGCTCCAAAAAGGATCAATATGAGCCAGCCAATTGGCAGCCTGTGTGGAGCGGTGAAGGCGGGGTCAGGCGGACCGCTGACCATCAGAGGGGAGATAGAGAACATTTCCGACGAGGAAATCCTAAAGAATCGGGAATCTGAGGAAGGGATCCGGCGTATCCCGAGGTTCTGCAACTACCAACCAGGAAAACCTTCCAAGGTATCAAGAACCAATAACGGCAAGCTAATTTAGCAAAGCAACTCATGTCAATGTTAGTATGCAACTAATAGCCACGACTAATACTAGCTACTAGCCAGGTCATGTTCGCTATTGTGTAAACCAGATGTGTTCACCAGTGATGGTTAACTGACCACCGTGGTTAGCGAGCTAACAAGCTGACATTACATGAACACAAACTCAATTAGATGCATCAGTCTGTTGTACGTTTAGAAATGTACTCGGCTGTTGTTTCCCTCCAACATGGCCGCCAATATAATCTAAATTCACAACCTTTATTTCACAGCTGAATGTACACTTCCATTTCAAGTCTGACCTCCAACCGTATATATGACACGGATATGATCTTTCCATGTCTATATGCAATACAGTGTAATCAGACTTGTCCTGAAACTGCTTCTTTCTTTCTTCTTTCTTTCCCCATAGAAATTACATTAGACACTATAAACATAATCACCCATAGAACCGACTTCTTCCAATCGATGAAAATAAAAATTATTGGTCTATGGCATAGACCAATAGCAAAGTGCAGGAAAACGATGCGCCCCAAAAAACCACTTGCACTTTGCCACCACCTCTAAGAACTACAGCTCTAAACAGGATACCTCTCTCATAACATTAGGCAGATTTAAACTCGTACCTCACCATTTTCTCTAGAAACCACTGGAGAAGTTCAGAGGTACTGTGGATGTGAGGGCATGGAAAGAGACGAACAGCTTATATTTAACACGTTACCCATTCCGTGTAGCGTCTGCTGAAACGATCTACGTTCTCTGGTCCGTGCGACTCTTCGTAGGTGCTGTGTGTGAAGAACCTGAGCGCACAGGCGTCAGTGGCCAAGCTGGTGGCGCTGTTCTCAAGGTTCGAGCCGGAGGGCGGTCCGCCGATCCTCTACCGCCTGCTTACCGGAAGGCTGAAGGGTCAGGCCTTCATCACTCTGTCAGGTGAGACCCAGAATGTTCAGGTTTGAGTGAAGATGGTGTGGTCGAGTCCCCTGCCTCTCTAGCCACGACTAACCACCAGGGTAAGAAAGTAGCTTGTTGTTAGAGGCATTTTGGTCCATTTTGGGGGCAATTTTAACGAACTATGAAATAATACACTTGCATTGCATATCGGCAAATAAACACTCCATTTGTACCAGTAAGATTTGTCTTATTTTAAATCATTATACCACCACACCTTTTCCCCACTGCTGGAAACTGGCTGCAGGCCTTACAGAAGAGGATGGTACCATTTTCGTCTCTCTGTCACCAACCAGCACGGTGGCTCAGTGGTTAGCACTGTCGCCTCGCAGCAACGTCGTGGTCCTCGGCCCTTTCTGTGTGGAGTTTGCATGTTCTCCTCGTGTTTGCGTGGGTTTCCTCCCACAGTCCAAAGCCATGTGTTTGTATGTAGTATGTATATGATGTATGTAAGTCTTATACTTGTTCCTATTGAAGTGTTTAGCTGATGAAAGACTGCGTTGTATAGCTGGTCTGACCAATGTTGATGAAAAATGTGCTATTGTAAGTCGCTTTGGACAAAAGCGTCTGCTAAATAATGTAATGTAGTGGCGTTTATGTGGGAATAGTCCAGTCCTCCTCTTCAGTCTGCATTTTATGTTACAGTACACACACATTGCTAATTAAGATAAATATGGTGTGTGTGTGTGTATATATATATATTTAAAACTTTACAAATTATGAAATATATATATATATATATATACCGTATTATGAAACAGTTTATTATCATCACTAAACAATATACTTTCCATTATACCATTACAAGATGTTTTTGTGTTCCATTGGCAGACACAGAAACGGCCCAGAAAGCCTTGCAATTGGTCCACAGTTACCGGTTGCTAGGGAAACCTCTGGTGGTGGAGTTTGGCCGTGAGCAAAGGGAAGAGGACAAACAGGAGGAGGAGAAGAAACCAAAAAGAAAGTAAAACATTTCTCCCTGATGACAACACAGATGCTCCAGCCTCATGAATAACAGAGCGGGATGTGATTTGTGATGCGTGTAATCTGAGACTTTATATAAATAAATGTCTGTTTTCCTGTTCTGAACACCCGGTGTCTGGTAGCTCTTTCCTGGGGGAAATCCTCTGCTGCACAGGAAGTGATGCGTTTTGGAAGAACTGGTTAGTTAGCATGAGCAGTGATAGCCACCGTGGCTGAACAGAGAAAGAAAAGAGCGCCACCGAAACTCAAGACTGCATCAACAAATCCAAGGAAAACACAACCGTTCAGATCTTTCTAAATGCACACATGTACAATATGTGTGTCTCCGAGGGATACATTAACAAGCTCCTATTTAGACGGCTTGTAATATTGTGAGTGAGTATTCTGAATTCCTCAGACTTGCTTGTAGCCTTTTTGTAGAGCGTGGTTTATATTTAGATTTCCTTTTTTATGTGCAGCGTCGGTATACAAAAATTAGCTCGGTACGGGACAATCTGCAATTTCAACTTCAGTTGTTGCACAGTGACTCAAAATCATCCTACATTTTGCCAAAAAAGTCAAATTCCGCTGTCTGGTAATATGGTTTAGTATTAAGTAGTTTTATTGTTGTTTAATTTATTTTGGCTGCCCCTGTTTCAATTCAATGTTACACCTTGTTTGGGCACTAGATGGCGCCATACAACTATTAAGGGTTCAGCATGTATCTGAATCTGAGACCTGACCAAGAAAGCAGCATCAAGACAAAATAACCTTAAAAGTTGATCAATAATGTATAAAATCAGAATACAATCAAAAACACATGAACGCTAATCGGTCACATCATTCAGATATCAATGATCCTTAATACAGTAGATATGCTATATGACGAAGAGGTGATGTTAAGCAACGGAGGCAGATATGTAGATAAAACGGTGGCTCAACTACGACTTCCAGTTGATTAACATCATAAACAAAAATCTATTTTTTCACATAGTCTTAATTCATGCTCTCTTTCCCCTCAAAAGACTCCTTCCACGCTACAAGAGGTGTGTGCGGTCCACCGGTACGGCCGGTATCAGTGGAATAGGTGCTTCATAGGAGAATCTGTGTTTGTCTTTCCCACAGTCAAAGTGTCTGTGTGTCCTGTCCTGTTCTCTTCGAACTGCAGTTCGTTGAACCAGCTCAGCTTCTGTTTTTTCATACTACACAAACGAATCCCATATGCCACATTTTGAGAAATGCTTACTTTCAGCAAAACGTAAACTTTGGAGATCGTTAAATGTACAAAACATGAGAAAATGAACTGAATATGTTCTGTAATCTGGGTGCAAGGTGCCGGTTTCGGTCTGATCACACCTGCAGATTGTTTTCTTTGGTCAGCACCAGAGTGGAACATTTTACCTTGTGGCATTTTTGTGTTTGTTTCGTTTAGGTTCACTCTGTTCAAGTACAAGTGAACCGGCTTGTAAACAAAAGTCACATGACTCACTAGTAACTTGTTTATTGGACGGAGGTTTGGTGACCTGTCATCCTGCCAGGTCAGAGAGTCAATACAAATCTGATTCCAGTTCCTGTAACCATATCTAACATGATGGACTTGTCTCTCTCTTCTTCTCTGGTGTTCACACCAGGTAAGAACATGTGAAGAAACAGCTGATTATGAGCATCAGTCCAGACTTAATTTAGTTCTGCTTGGCTTTCCAAGCACGAGGAACTGCATCCATCTCCTTCTACCCATAAGCCCTTGTGTTTTGGGATCGTTTCCTGTAGTTGGTTGGATTACGGTCCTTATGTATTACACACGACACAGTTCTCTTGTAGGGCTGAGACTCGTATTTTCAGGCGTCTCAGTGCCGTTGTTTGGTGCCACCAGAGTTCAAATGGCACCTGGACAAACGTATTAAACTAAAGGGTTAAACACTCCAAACATGCTCGGCGCTCATCACTTGGTTAACAATGTATATTAACTCTGTACTGAATTAAAAGTAACTGTGGGGCTCAAATCCCAGTCACCACTTGCAGCCCTGTTCTCTGTCTGTATCCTGACCCAGTGTGTTTCTGTTCCACCAGTAACTGGCCTGGTCAAAAACTGCGTATCGATCGGACAAGAGTATAGGTCTCTGTTTGTCTAGGTTTGTTTGTGCTGCTCTTCTGTTTGTCTTCAGTTCAGGGCTGTGATCTTTCTTCTTCTGGACTCACTGTGACAACAGCAATCTCTTTGTGTATTAACAAATCATCTGTAAATAGTCCGGGTTCACAGTATATCACACGTACGTTACGTTTGTACTTTGAATTCAGGTTTTTAAGCAACATGTCATTTTATATAACGCAGACATAATTTTTGTGAAAGTTGAAAGACATGAAACGATTGTCCTCCTGTGTAGCTCAAGACGCAGAGCAAGGCACTGACACTGCCAGGCTCACTTCTCACTTCACCTATGCTGTGCAACAGCAAAACATTCACGGTGCTATAAAATGTTCTGGATGAAAGTGTCCAACAAATGGCATATATCAAAAGTTTGCATTTATTTCCAAAATACAAAAATACACTTTTTGGTGCTCAGTGTTAATCATTTCACAAATGGAATGAAATCCCTGATAATCAGGTTTGGTGCGAAACATTATCAGGCATCATGAACATGTACAACATTACATCACATTACAGCATTCAGCAGACGCTTTTATCCAAAGCTACTTACGTATCATCACACCGTTGGCGGCGGCAGCCATGTAAGGAGCCAACCTGCTCAACGGGAGACATTTGGGGTTAGGTGTCTTGCTCAAGGACACTACGACAGATTCATTTTTCCGGGAGGACTTGAACCTTCAACCTTGCGGTTGCTGGGCGGGAACTCTACCTCCTGAACCACTGCCAATCAATTAGACCAAAGTTCAGTGAGGACGAAACAAAAAGACCAAACCCTGTTTGACGAAATGATGCTTGGAAATCAAGTGGGTGTAATAAATGTGACGTGGCTCTCGAGGCTCAGACTGAAACCATATGTGAATACCCAGCAAGCATTTCACGGATGGCGACATGCAGGAGTTCAAGTTCAACGTTAACCCAAACAAACACAACATGATATGGCACGGTAAAAATTCAGGTTAAAACAGGTTTGGAAACCGAACCGATATCAGAAAGAAATGTAGGTCCTGATTTCACAAAACGATGCAGGCAGCAGCTTTGGACGACTAAGGAAAAGCCAAGCTTCCACTTTTATATGAGCAATTATTCCTCATAATGAACAAAGTTACAAATCAATCACAGTGAAGTCCATTGAACACACTGTGGTCAGCCAGATTCATTTGAGTCTGTATGTCTTTCGTGCACATGGTGATAAAACTTTGTTAAACACGCTATATAAATACATTTTATGAAGCTTGAACTGACACAGTTGTGTTTCAGAATTTAAAAAGTGGGTGATGGGGGCGGCTACATCCTCAGACGTACCCTGTGACATCATATCCTGCCGCAGGGGAATTCTTGGAGCCCTGGACTCTATGCGTACTGGACTGGGAGCTGTTACTGGTATTGCGGACCAGCATCTGCACTCTACTGGCCATGTTGGTACCCCCCAGGTGGGTCGGGTTGCGATAGGTCTGCGAGGTGGTCCGTACCCCTCCGGCTATCCCAGTACTCGGTATGGCGCCTCCTGCTGGGTA
>OMOT01060937.1:3451-20535 GCA_900312575.1 Acanthochaenus luetkenii | reverse complement strand
ACCGCACAGAGCGCATGCTTACAGTGATTGATTCATTAGGGTTCTTCTGTGGACTCCTCCTCGGCCATATTGTCACCTGACATTACAGTGATGAAACACTCACTATAAAAAAAAACACAACGCACACACATAGCATGTTGACAAAGGTTGTGTGTGTGAACAGAGACTCTGCTCATTGTGCCCTAATGAATCACAGTCATTGTGTGTATAATTAACGGTAATCTGCATGCAGGCGGCTCATCGCCTCACCACTGTTTTACTGGAGGGTTTTAATGCGTTGAGAATGGTGCAGCCACAATTAGCCCCTCGCCAGCTAGCAATAGGTTAGACGCATGTGGGCATGCTCAGACACACAGTCAATACAAAACCACGGGTTGCAAACACGTCATGGGCACAAACATATACGGTACGGGTAAGTGTGTGGATGTTAGTGTATGTGCATGTGTGTCTTTGTGTGTGGTCACAATAGGAGGTGTCCATATGTATTATGCATTCTATTGAAGGCCTTAACTGGTCATTGTAAGTCCATTATTGGCACGTCAGAAATATAGGCTGTAATTAAAAACCTTGGTCAATGGTTGCCCTTGGTGACTGCTGTTAGTAAGGGGCATCTGCATATTAACCATAATGGCTTGCTCCCCTCTAGGGAATGGTCTACTGGATTGCCAATAGATTAATTGAGTGATTGATGGAACCAATCCCAAGTTGCATTTGTTTGGTATGAGAACACAACATGCACATTCATCCTCAGGTGTCGAAGCAGCGCAGCTTGAGTCCAGACCTAATGTTGAGTTTCCTTTTCAGTGTTCTGGTAAATGACGGAGAGAGAGACAAATGTTGAAATCTTTTTTTATCGTTAAAAAAAGCCAGATCTCCATTATAAATTGATGTGCATTTATATCTTCATTCGATGTGTCTGGATTAAAATGGAACTTCTCCTGTGCAATCCTGCATTATACCGCAGTGACTAAATAGGCCACTGAAACCAAATATCTTCATGATGTGATTCACCTGCAGGACGATACAAAGTTTCCAGTGACTTTAAATTAAGTTGTATTTGGTCAAGTGGATTTACATTATTCCATTATTTTGTCCTTCTTTGTTGCTATTCAGATTCAGACATTTCAGCATTTTCAAAGGCTTCAATCAAACAGTGTTTTTGACCGTCTATGAAACCATCCTACTTTTCCTCTCACTTAACAGGCCGTTCTCTCTTCGCACCTGTCCGTCGACACAACTGGCAGATATGAACAGACACACCCACACCCACACACACACCCCAAGCTCGTTCATTCTACCTTGCTGCAAATGTGATCGTGTGCACACACGCATGTCTGTATGTGCGCACACACTCACACGTGTGTGTTTAAATTGGTGCTTTATGGAACTGTGTACGAGTGTGTTCAAGACACGAGTGTGTGTCCATTCCACCCTGCTTTCAGTCCAAATGTCTTAGTTGTTCCACGTGCATTTCAAGCTTATTCCCGTATTGTGTTTGCATGAACCCCACCCCCCACCCCCACTCGCACTCGGCTCATGTGTGTGTGTTGTGTTGGTTTCACTAGGCCCCCTCCCCAGTGAACCCCAATGCGCTGGACCGCACGGCAGCCTGGCTATTGAATATGAATGTGCAGTATTTAGACCATGAGGGGATGGAGCCCGAGTCACTGAGAAACAGAGAGGATCTGACTCAGGTGGAGAAGGTAACCTGCCTCCCAATCCAACATCTAACTTTTACCAACCACCTCAACCCTCAACCCTCTTTAAAACCCTTCTTAACTTTCTTTCCACTCTTTACCCCCATTAACTCCCTCACATACCTCCCTCCTTAAACCTCCCCCTTAACGCTTGTATGTGTCCTCTATCTCTCCTTCATTGCCCAATCCCCTGCCTTGACACCCTCGCCCCTGACCCCCAGTCCCTTGAACATACCCAAATCTCTCCTCACTTATAACACGCAACTTTTTGACGTTAAAATAACAATGAATAAATAGCAACAACAATAAATGTATGACACTCGTCTCTATCAGTCTGTGTCTGCCTGTGACCCTGTGTGTCACATGATGTTCGGGGTGTTTTTTGTCCTAGACCTTTAGCTGTGGTCGCGGTCAGCTCGGTTGTGGCAATCGAGCTGCCGGGACGTCGTAGCAACAACAACAACAGACAAAAGAACAGCTAAACGCCCGTTCAAAAATACGGGTGAATATCGGCTTTGTTTGTTTTGTTTTTCCCTGTGTTCGTTGTCTGCTTCTTCAACACCTGTGGTGAACTTGACCAATGAATTGGGAGGAGGGCGGGACTAGCAATATACTTCCTGTCTCAAGACAAAAATCTCCCTACACCCCTGAAACTTTTTTCACACCTGTGTGTCAAAATGTACACACTCTCACAACCGTACACCCCCTTTTTTACTATGAATTAACGTAATATCCGAATACAGGTGTGTGTGTGTGGGTGGGTGTGTGTATATTATGTGTACATCCTCACAGGCATGTTTGAGAGAGACAGAGATGGAGAGACAGAGGCTTTTCGCTGCTTCCTCTGCCTATGTACCTGCTGCTCCTCTCACCAACTTTTACTGCCATTCACCCTCAGCTATGCGTCCGTGCTCTGATTGGCTGCCACATGCTCCGCCATTCTTTCCATCCATTACGAATACAAACCTGTCATCCTAACGTACCTCATATAGAACCCAGCAGCCTAGGCAAGGAAAGCAACCAAAGAAGGCAATAAGTTCACTCTAACAAAGACGCCACAGCGAGCTTAGAATAGTAAACCAGAGCAGGACGTCAGAGAGGGAATCAATATGCATAAACACTATACATCTTGTGAGGATGAGCTCATGAGAAATGTCAGGACCACAGAACTTGAATGGATAGAAAGGACACTTCCTAGTGTGTAATTTCCTTTGGTACACCTGATATGGCTTCCATAGAATTCTGATAATGTTTTCATGTAAATGAACATTGTTTCATGTGTGGAAGGAACATGAGACTCACGTCACAATTGCCACTGGAATGTTCATCCAAACGATGCTGTTGCCATGGTAAAACGTCAGCTTTCTGTGTGTCGTGCACCAAATCAACGCTGATTTCCATGACAACATTATCAAACATTCTATGGCAGCTACCAGCCAAATTACCATTCAAGAGTGTAGATTTGAATGAGAATGGCTGTTCTATTAATTCTAATATATAGAATATATGGTCAGTGTACACAATGTAAATTGTAATACATTTGATAATTTGTTAATGAATCCATATGAACAGAACGTAGGTACTGTAACTAGACACTGTATCAATATTGTAGTTGTTCTATTTAAAAACACATCTGATTTTAAATTATATTTGTTGGTTTAAATAGGTTCCCTTGAGGAAAACTTAAGACATCACTAGTGCAATTACAAATACTTTATATGTAATAACTAATGTAATACAGTTAATAACCAAATTCCGTTTTGGTGTGGTTGCATCCGTTTCATACTCTGGTCTGTTTTCTTCTGTTTTATCCAACCATATTATTTTCAGCGGATTACATTCAGATGTGTTCATTACATTAAATTACTTGAATTTGACATTTTAAACTATTCCTTATGTTAGACGGGGCAACTGTAAACGATGGTCATTTCTAGGCAACGGCTGACGCACATCTGCAAGAGCAATAAAAAAGAGACGGTCAGAGGTGATACACGGTCTATAATGTATACGGTCACTATGACCATTATGGCCATATGAGGTAGAAATACACAGATCCCCTTTTTGTTTAACAATTACAGACTAAAATACACAAATATATGAGTCAGTGACGGGTAACACGTTTTACATTTAAAAACAGTCAAAATGACTGTCTCGGACATTTTAATGTGAAGCCCATTCGAGCCTGCTGTCTGGTGTTTTGTGCGGTGTCTTCTATCACGGTGTGTCGCGGTTTGAACAGAGACTCCTAACACTTCTGACACAGAGAGGGGGAGGAGAGGAATTAGAGGACCTGTGATGAATTATGTTTTATCAAACAAAAGATGAGAGAGAGAAGGTTTCACTACTTGTTGTGGTGGTGATGAGGTGATGTATGGCACATTTGAGGATAAGGGAGAGAATGAGGGGTAGGACAAAGGCAGTTATAGATATATTAGATATCACTTGATCTCGGGGGATATAGTGACAGGGGCAAGGGAATATAAGCGATAGAGAGAGGAGTGGAGAAAGGGTGGAGGAGCTGATGAGATCAATCTATCTGAGGTCACTCTTTCCCCTGGGAAGAGGGGGGTGAGGAAACAACGTCCCCGTGGTAAGGAAGAGATGGAGAGAGGGAGGTGGGAAAGTAAGCAGAAGGTGACAAGAAAAGATGAATGATCCTAGCAGCATCCTCAGGTTGTGTAAATGAATCTGATCATTCAAAGTCCTCCGATAATTTGTCTTTGACGATGTTCTACTCCATCAGTTACTGCTGGACGATAGAGTGGATTGGTGAAATCAAGTCATAACCATATTCAATTATGAGTTATTAATAGGGAAATGAACGGTTTATTTTATTTCGTTTTAGTTTCGTTCATTTACACAAATGCTGAAATGAAACACTGGCAAAAGAGAAGAAAATAAATGCAAACAATGTGGCTGCTGACAGTGGGCTACCCTAAGATGCATGTTTCCCTAAAACAAGGATCGAGACATAACCTTAAAAAGTGTTTTATTTGAAGCAGACAAGGACAAATGAAAGGAAATGGCATTATACCAAAAGTCTTTTCATCTCAGATCTGTAGTTTCCATCCCAGGACTGATAGAAAGATTTTGCTGTTGTTGTTGTCGTCAGATATGGCAATGAAGAGCAAAATCCTACCGATAGGGTTGATTATGACAATTACCATGATGACAATGATGATGAGGATCTCTTTCTCCACATCGCTTTTCTGTCAATTCAGTACCAGCAGGAGATTGCAGTGCTGCAGGAGAAGCTGCGTGCGTCAGTGCAGAAGCTGGAAGAGTATGAGGCCCGCCTGAAGGGTCAGGACGAACAAGCCCAAAAGGTCCTGATGGAGTACCAGGCCAGGCTGGAGGAGTCGGAGGAACGCCTACGCAGACAGCAGGATGACAAGGACCTCCAGATGAAGGGCATCATCAGCAGGTACGTCGATAATTTGTTACAGACTTACTACATTTAACACATTACGTTATCGGGGCGGCAGTAGCTCAGGAGGTAGAGTTCCCACCCAGCCTTGTGGTTACAAGGTTCAAGGTGCAAGTCCAGCTCCTCGCGGGCATAAAATCGGTCGTAGTGTCCTTGAGCAAGACTCCTGAGCGACTGCCACCCATGGCTGCCTCCGCCAACGGTATGATGATATGTACTGTAAGGGTGGGGGTGAGGGTGTATGCATGATTG
Organism: Acanthochaenus luetkenii; assembly: GCA_900312575.1. Lineage (NCBI taxonomy): Eukaryota > Metazoa > Chordata > Actinopteri > Beryciformes > Stephanoberycidae > Acanthochaenus > Acanthochaenus luetkenii. The sequence continues at coordinate 15,159 of OMOT01060937.1, read as the reverse complement.
GAGTGAATGAAACAATGTGAGGAGGGGCAATTGTCACGAGGAACTTGTACAATAGACTCTATTGAATAGTGGTTAACTTTCCATTATCGATAGACACTATCTCAATACCCCACGGCTGTTGAATACGGACTTGTTAAAACACACAATAGGCCAATATTATTCAAGTGTATTTCATTTAATAAAACAGAATGGAACAGAATTGTGCCAGACAGACATTCTCCAATAACTTCTTTCTTTATAAAAATTGCCCATAACTGAGGTATCGATAGAACAAACAAATATACATGGAAATAACAAGGCCACGTTTCAAACAATGTGTGATGCAGTGAGCTACTGGCCACATGACAGGCACATGAGCACTGTTGAGTTTTCAACACTTTGTGCAATGAATGTCTTACCTAGTGCAGAAGAAGGTGCCTCCGGCTGGCATAAATAGCCACTATTTTCTTTGGAAACAGTTTTGCAGTCAGTTTGTATTGTATTTATTATTATAGAACAATGCATTACTTTGCATGGTAAATTCTGATTAAAAAAACAAACAGTAAGCCTACATACATTTTTGATTAAGGCCACTAGGGGGTGCAGTGAACCCCAACTCCCCCCCAAACAGTGTAACAATAGAAAACTCATTGGCTGTAACTAAGAGAACCTCTATAACAAATATGTAGGTGCTCCTGAGCACCTAATAAACAAAGGTACCCACAAAGACTGAGAAAGAGGATAGAGAGAAGCTATATGGATGAAGCTGTGGGATATGCAACTTTGTGCATCTGTTTTTGGGGGGGGTGTCAGAAGACAAATGGCTTCCCTACATGCTTCGGATCTCTATCCTCTACCACTCTGCAAACTCTATAAAATATTCAAATGAAATAAAGACCCAGGCTGCTGGGTCAACATGCACGGGCACGCACCCACATGCACACACAAACACATGCAACTAACTAATAGTTTAAAACTCTTTGTCCACATATCCCTATATCTTTGTCTAATGTCTACTTGTAATTACTGTGTCTTGTTTGCATTTGAAAGGTTAATGTCGGTGGAGGAAGAGCTGAAGAAGGACCATTCAGACATGCAGGCAGTGGTAGACTCCAAACAGAAGATCATTGATGCACAGGTCAGCTTGACAATACTACCATGTGCTATGTTACAATAGGTTGACTGACAGGGACGTTCTAGTGCCCACTGTGCAAATGTTACCGGCACAGAAAGAATCACAGTGTCCGATCCGGGATCACACATTTCATGTGTGAATTCTGTGTAAAACAGAATTACAGAATTGGTCAAGAGCGAAGGTAAGTGCTTAACATTAACCTTCAACCTGTTATCAATAACACATTAAGTGTTGTTGTTCTTAACACTCACATTTAAACATCATCGCACGTGCAGGAAACTCTTATTTTGAGAACCACTGTCCTCTTATTCTGAAAAGACCATTGTTGTCAATAAAGAAGGCTTATGAACTTTTAGCATTAAATTGATTGATTGTTTTTATTAGGTAAAAATGTATACATGTAAATAACATACAATATATAAATAAGCACCGATGATAACACATAAAGTCTAATAAAACACGTATTTCCCAATGTTGTCCTCATGTACTATTATTTTGAAACGTCTTAGGTGGAATAACCGTAACCGTTAATAAAGTGTACTCTTACTTTGAAAAACCAGAACGGTTCTTGCGACGACAAACCGCTCGCTTGTGTTCTGAGTTCACGCACAGATCCCCTGAGGTCACAGGAGCGGCCGCCATTTTACTGAGGACGAAAGATGAACGTTGCCGCGCTAACCTCCCATTGAGCTTCGTGCTGGTTGATATAGACGTTCAAGTCGAGTTGTACATCGCTACACGGTGTTGTACTGTCACGTGGTTTAGCGCTGTGGCCATAACTCGTGTTATGACAGGTCAAGCGCTTCAGAGCGTCGCAACGATGCCCCAAAATGCAGCGAGCGCCCTCTGCTGACGCTCCTGAGCAGTGCAGTTTCAGAACAACGTGTTTTAGAGGATAGTGAGATTACGGTGAATCTCGTGAACCCATGTAGTTGACTTTGACTCACTTATTGAAAATAATAATAATTGTGTTTAAACAGTCATTTCACTCTTGGGTGCCACACAACTGGCATATAGTTCTGTTGATACTTTCTGTGTGTATTTGTGTTTCAAATGTGTATGTGCTTTCCATTGTACATTTCATTCTTGGTGGAGTGAAGGGTGATACGCCATGACATGTTTAATTCAGAACTGTTACAACTCTGTGGCGTTGACGACACGCCTGAATGACTGAGTAGCATTTCCCAGCCCTCCCTAGTTCTTACACCATTTACAACTACAGTACTTTATGTATCAATATATATATAATGTTGTCAACATGTAAGCACCTTAATCATGTGGTTCTTATTCATATAAAACTGTTGTTGTGTATAAAATCCTTGTCAGAAAACAGAAAAGTATCTCTGTAGCACTTTGGAACACATTGGTGCAGAACGTTGACTTGCTCACGTCACTCTGGAAACGATGCAGAAACGATGCACAGATAAGACACACGCATATACAAATGTACATCTACACAAATACACACACACACACACACACAGAAGCAAGCAGGTGTGTCCACCTCTGGAGGTAAAAGTAAGACAATCAAGTTTTTGCAGAAAATACATTTTAAAAAAACATTCAAGTGTGCAGCAACAACAACAACAAGGGATAACAAATGATGCTTTGCATCTGCAAACAAACATGCAGCGGCAAGGCACCGAGCGGTCTCCTAAAACGACGGAGGATGGGAATGGAAAGCTCATTCCAAAGGCAGGGCAGAGAAGCCCGCCCTGCCGTGACACCCTGCATGATACCATTACGAAGGAGGGAGAGCTCAGCGCTACCTGTCTGTGATTGTCTGTGATTCTTTGCCATGTCATAACTGAATCAAGAATATGGGTGCATGTTTTTATGAGAGTGTATCTGTCTCTCTAACTCTCTCTCTCTCTTTGTGTGTGTGTGCAGGAGAAGCGTATAGCATCCCTGGATGCAGCCAACGCCCGTCTGATGAGCGCGCTGACCCAGCTGAAGGAGCGCTACAGCATGCAGACCCGTAACGGCATCTCCCCCACCAACCCCACCAAGCTCCAGATCACTGAGAATGGAGAGTTTAGGAACAGCAGCAACTGCTAGACAGACCGGAGTGTTTTTGGTGTGCATGTGTATGTTTGAATGAGAATATGTCTATGTGCCTGCATGGAAGCACATCTGTTCGAAAGACTCTGTGTGTGTGTGTGTGTGTGTCTGTGTGTGTGCGTGCGTGCGTGCGTTTTTAAAAGGGGACGTAGTACTTGTGGAAGACACTTAGCAGTGTAGGAGTGAGGACGCCAACCAGAAGAGTATGACAGTATGACAGACGGATTACCAAGAGAATGAGAGCCAATGGGCATAACCGATCACCGGAGGGCCTTCAGTAAGAGGGTGATGGCCAGAGGAGGTGGGGCAAAGCTTGTAGATAGTGAACTTAAAGCTCTCCATCAATCAACCGATTTGGATATTTCCAATGGATGTATGCCGTTGCTGGGACAATTCAAGACCCTGCCCACGCCTGGGACAAACCACTATATAATCACACACAGTGACCGTCAGAGACCGTCTCCTAGCACCCCTCCTCTCCTCCTCTGCTCCTCTCCTCCGCTCTCGTTCTTCTTCTTCACGACCAAGTGGACCCAGTAAAAACAGAAAGAACACAGCATTGACAGATATCACTATAGTTGTCATGAGATCATTCTTTTCCAGGGCTTTAGTTTAATGTCCTTGTTTAAAAAAACAAAAAAATAGTAGCTTCAAAAGATTGTGTTCTTTTTTTTGGGGGTCCAAAACAATCGACTGGTTTCCCTCTTCAGTCCTTGGGTGTGTTCCAAAGTGGCCCGCTGACCCCATGTAGAGCACTTTGTCAAAGCTATTGGTACATGAAACGCCTTAAGTAAGGGACACGCCTCCTCTTTACCCTGCAGCTCCCCTGTTTCTGCAACAACAACAAAAAGGCACAACTTATACTGTGGATTTGTAAAGGATACAAATGAACTGTACACACTTAATGTATTACGAGCGCTAAAGTAAACGAACTCTATGTGATACTATATCGATGACAGTTGATATAGATGTATGCATTTCTTTTTCCTTCTATAGAATATACACACATATACCTATATTTGATAATCTCAAATATGAAAGCAGCCCTTTATTTCGGAGTGAGTTCTTTCACTCGGTGAGCTTTATTTGTATGTTGGCTTTAGGGCCCCGGTGGAGAGACCGCACGGAGCGGTGGTCAGCACCGTCACAGCCATATCATCTCCATGACGCTTAGGTCTTTCCATATGCGAGTGACAACAGTCGGGTAGTTACAACCACTCCAGCGTGACGAGTGTGAGCTTGCAGGCGATCCGTCCTCCTCACGGTGCTCATCACTGCTCCTAACGAGGCCACGGTTCGGCGGGGCCGGTCGTATTTCACCTGGGTTTGATTGAGGAGTTCATCCATTATGCTGTATGTTGGTTGCATGCCCTGCCTTGGCTGGGACGTGAGCCACGTTGGTGGTCTTTTCAGTAGCACAAGGAGGGAGAGCCGTGGAGGGGCACACTCACTCACACACACTATACACTGGACCGGTGGGCCACCGCAATGACGGCCTCCTAAATTAGAATCCTCTCTCGTCTAACGGTTCTGTTTGTCAGTGGTAATGAAGTATGCCGCATTCCAGAACTGTGACTCCTTTCATTTTCAGCGGCGTCTTCTCTCCCCCGCCCCGTTCTCCTGAATGTGAAGATGCTAACTCACAGTTGGTCTTAACATGGGGTTCATCCCCTCCCAGTGATCCTGTCCATTGCCATCAGATCCCATATGGCTCTGTGCCATTTCAGCATCTATATTTTTTTATTTTCAACCTTTAACAGACTATATGCATTAAGTGTGAGGCTCTGCATGCTTCATCCTGGCTCTATAGCCAATGGTAGCGTCAGTATCACCATTTGTTTTTTGTTGCCAATTGGATGGTGATGGTGGTGGTGATGATGATGATGATGATGAATGGCTTGCTGCAGACGTATACAGTGAATATATGATAACTGAGTGTATCAAGAGGCTGGACGGCCTGGGAAAGTGTAAATAAAATGTTCACAATATTTTTACCTAATGTTAACAGAGCTTTTTTGTAAATGAATATTGTGTTCAACCCTTCTGTATCAATATGACATGGATATTGTAAATACTCAATAGCTCAATCGGTCATCTGTCCTCATTGGTTAGACCCATCAAATGGAATTCACCTTTCAGTATTCCTCCTGTTCAAACTCTGTGATATTCATCTCCTTTACTTTGAAAGCACATAACCCGTTTCGGGAGTTTTAAAATGTAGAAGAAAGGGAATTTGATGTGATTCGCTTATTCACAAAACATCATATCATACACGGAACTATTTGGCCTAGTCGCTTTCTCCCGCTTCAGTGGAAAAGAACAGCCTCGGACCGATGAGTGTACAGGAACCTCTGGTACCACCAACAGACACCGAGACACTCCTGGTCATATCGGACTGATCTATGGCCGCACAGTGTAACGCCGGTAACTCTACACAAAGTCAAGTAGACGCGTCGCTCTCATCACGTTTGGCTCTTTAATTTCACCTCTTAGCTATTTCTTCATTCGGCCCATGTCTTCACCTCAATTCTAATTTGATGGAGTTTACAGAATGAGAAAACCACGACGGATCAGTTCTCTGTAACTGTGCCCACTCACTTATTCACACAGTTCAGCCGGGTCCCAGAAAAAAGATTCATCAAAATATAAAGCTATACATAAAGTAAAAGATGTTGTATGTTTTCTAATATCTTGTAGAAAATACTTTTGTAAGTATGTTGAAAGTATAGTATTTGCTGGATTCTGCTTCCTTCGACGACGGTGACAAAACAATAATGTACAGAGGAATTTGTGTTGACAAAATAATGTGGCTGTGCAATTGATGTACATTTGCAACTAGACCTATTAAAGTTTTATTTAGCTATTTTTAATCTTGGCCTTATGTGTCTCCTCACTTCTCTGCAGGAAGCTATTATACCGTGTAAATGAAGCTGAGCGCATACTAATGCAAGATACATCACATGTTTATTGAACAAGGGAGCGCTAGATAGAAGTGGAACACGTAAAGAGTGAACATACACTTGTACAGAACATGTACATCATGGCAGTCTTGAGTTTATCACATCACTTTAAGGCTCGACTGAAGTTTGCTGCTGATCACATGGATAAAGAAAAGGCCTTCTGGAGGAAAGTTCTGTAGTCGGATGAAACACATCACAATCACAACGGACTCTGTGGCGCAACGGTAGCGCGTCTGACTCCAGATCAGAAGGTTGCGTGTTCAAATCACGTCAGGGTCAAAGTGTCTGCCACTTTATAGCTCAGGAGGTAGAATTTTGTTGAACTGCACCAATTCTGCCAAGAGGAGGTGGTCAAAGATTCAACCAGAAGACACAAGCTTGTGGACGGCTACCAAAAGCACCTAAATGAGGTGAAAATGGCCAAGGAACATTTAACCAAATATTAGCATAGCTGTATATATATATTTGATCCAGCAGATTGTCACATTTTCAGAAGACCCACGATAGATTAATAAAAGAACCTAAATTCATGAATGTTTTTTTGTGACGAAGACGTGTGTGTTCCAATCATTCCACCACAGAAAAACAAGTGTTTTAGAAATTATTGATAACAAAAGACTGCCATAACATACATGTTCTTTACAAGTGTATGCGAACATTTGACCACAACTGTAAAGCCAAAGGCAGAGAAGATGGTATGATAGAGGGGATATAAAAGATGGGTTGTGGGCGGTGCCCGCTACTCAGTGAGCCAGACCCACAACCTGATCGTCATTCTCCACCGTAGGTAGGAGAAAGTCTGAAATGGTCCTAAACCAAAATGGAGGGTACAGAACATGCGACAAAATGTCTCCCATCATATCTAATGTTGAGTTGAAAGTGATGCAAAGTGCCTCAATTCTTGTACTGGACACCCAAGCATCATGCTGAACCGAGCTCAAACACCGGTTGTGCTCTTCGGTTCCATGAGGCGCAATGTGATTATATCCTCTCAGACCTTATCCACATATTGCACCCAGCAGTTTGTTTTGAACTCACTGAATTGACTCATCTATTTTTCCACTGACTCTGGCCCAGTGACGAGGATGTTGGGAGAAAGCAACCCTAATTAACAGCAGATCCTCATGGGCATTTTAGAGGGTGGCTGCTATATGGTTAATTGCTCCCTGTGAGGCTCACTCCCTTGGCTCCCTACCGCCACCTCCACCCACCACTCTTTTGGGTAAACGAATGCATTAGGATTGGCAGGCCAATAAAACTAGTTACAAATCTTTCCACAGTCGATACTCCATCCATCTTACCACTGTCCATTAACAGTCAATGCTCCATCCATGACTCAGAAGCTAGGAGACAGACACACACTTGTTCATGGCAAGGCTACTGCCTGCCAAGGGCGTTCCAATAGCTATGGGGTGCATAGATCCCACCTCTGAATGTGTATCAAATGGAAAGGCCAAAGCAGTGCGGTGTGCTTCTGAACATTATTTTGTGCATAGCAAGACAGAAAAGATGCCCCGAACCTCCTTTGCTTTGAAAGTTGCAGTAGCTCAGGAGGTAGAGTTCCCGCCCCACAACTGCAAGGTCGGCGGTTCGAGTCCAGCTCCTCCTGGGAAAAAAATCTGTTGTAGTGTCCTTGAGCAAGACACCTAACCCCAAAATTGCTCCCGTTGAGCAGGTTGGTACCTTGCATGGCTGCCTCCGCCAACGGTACGACATGTAAGTCGCTTTGGATAAAAAGCGTCTCCTAAATGCTGTAATGTGTAGGTGGTGAAATTTCACGCATTCTTTTTTGCATTTTCATGGCTCATGCATTCTTTCAACAAGACTGCATGTGCCTTTCTCGAGCACCTAATTGAGCTAAAACACTCCCAATGTTGCTTGTGCAAGTACACCTGGGCAACATCGCAGCAGTGATGCCACATAAACACAAACCACTTCAGTGCAAACAGCATAATAGTATTTTATTATGTATTGTAATGCCATCAATAGATTTACAGTGCTGCACTTTCCACTGATGTTACCGTTCATTAACGATGCCTTTATATATCCAACACTGCAGTGAGTAATAATCCAGTACTACAGTATGTAGTAAAGCCTTTCACTTCTCTAACGTGTCCCTGTCTGAGTTGAGCAAGCAGGTGCTGTCTTAATTCTGTACCATTCAGTCACTGCTGAATTCCCCATGGCAGTTGTGTGGTTACAAAGTGATCAACCTGGAACCACTGCTGTTCGTCTAAGGCTGCCTGACTGGAATATAGGGATGTGATTGGGTTATGACAAAAAACAACAAAGTTGACATCGGGGGACTCGGAAGGAGTGATTCAAACCCCAATTATTTGACTTGGAGACAGTGAACTGGAGACAGCATTAAATTGTCTGACCAAAAGTCGAGCCCTGGACGGATTAGCCTTCCTCAATTGTCATGTAGTATTTTCAGACCCAAGTTGAATTATTTACTACGACATTATTGCCAATCTGACCTACTGTATTACTCTCCGTTAATGTTTATAAACTAACTTATCAAGCTAACACAGCAGCAACAAACTCTAGCAACATTCACCAGCATAACCTAAATCTGACAGACTGTGCTCTTCCCAAAACTACAAATGTTAAGATAGTCTAGCTAGCTAATACCTACGCTGCGAGTTAAATGCATAGCAAAAAGTAACAAATGAGAGAAACCAAACACATGCGTTTTTGTTCATATTGGCATGAATCAATCAATTTCAGGTCTGAAACAACAGAAATCCATCACATGACGGAAAAATCCCATCTATGGGAATAGCTGCTGAACTGAAAGAGGACAGGTGGTGGCATGGCCACGGTAAGACCATGACGTGCTATGCCAAGAATATGTTTGAAAGAAAACATTTTGTGTGGCAGGCGGCCGGCAGCGAGCGCTCAGCCACACAGGCGTGTCTCCGCCTTTCTTCATCCCCTCAGGTCTGCGGAACAGACACACTGTGCGAGTCACCGCAGGGCTCGTGCTCCTTATCTTTTAAAATGCTGTCTGTGTAGACGGTCACACGGCCCCCTGTACGTTTACACCTTGCTCATTAACATTATATTGTTCATCTTCTTCACTTTCTTCACAGACTCATGAATTAAAGCGCTGTCTCTCTCGCTCTCTCCATAAATAACATGAAATGCTAAAATAAATATGCGAATAATTACAAGTAGACAAGAGAGAATATGTCTCATATCTTTTGATAGTATATAAAAAGGAAATATACAAGTAGAACTTGTGTGTGTATACTGTATATACAAAAAATATAAATAGGCATTATCTTTACAGTATGCACATGGTTCTCTGTTGGAACCTGACTAACTGCACTGATGGGAGGCTGTGGAAACAGAACATAAATATATACAGGTCTAGAGAATATAAATAGGCCATATAACTATCCGGCCAGAACAGAGCAGAGTATTAAAAAACAGACAATATGACAGTAGGGGCAGATGCTGGATACCAGCAGTATCGTGCACTAGTCCATTTTGGTGCCATTGTTAAGTGTGGTAGTTTATATCTGTCGGTCTGTCGAAGTAGCAGTAAAGACATTGGTAGGTTGCTCATCAAATATATGCTTCTGTGGTGGAGGGAGGGAAGGAATACAGCAACCTCCCTATATCCTTTGCTCTATCACTCCTACAACACCAGTCCTCTTGCTCAGCAAGCAGGGCCACATTATTTTAAAGGTACCTAAAACTAACAGCAGCTGGGCTGGCTTTTCATAAAGGAACCATCTAAAAATGATATACATATTTACATGACCTCTCCACATTTGTATCCATTTCTCAATCTCCCAAAGAGTGAAGCCAATCCTTCTCTCTGCTGGAGAGGTGAGACAGAGGCCTAATCTCCCTGCCCCTGTAGAGAAGGCCGGAGGCATTGTGTGGGGTTGGATGGCTGGTTGAAGCCCTCGCTAGTCAGTTCTCCACGTTGGCCCTGAGTGTGCTAGGCCTGAATCTTTGATGTAGCCGGCGGTCCTGGCTAGCTGCCCTTCGCAGGGGAGCTGGGGAGTTGAGCTGGGAGTTGGCCAGGCCCAAAGCCTGAGTCTTGGTTCCTGGCAGGGCCCTGCTGCAGCTCAGGGAGCGCCTGTCTTCAGGGCCCAGGCACCCAACACTCGACTGAGACTCTAGCTGAGCCTCACAAAGCTCTAGCAGTGACACAACCTGCTCCCTCAGCACCTGGGATTTGAACCTGCGACCTGCCAGGTAGAAGAAGGCTTCCACAAATGCTTGCAGTCCCATACCTACCGGAGAGATAGAGGGAAGAGTTGTGATGGGAGGCAGGAGAAATGAAAAGGGCAGAAAGATCCAAGAAAATTGATAATTTAATTATTAATGAATAATGTAATCTATGCTGTTTCAAATTAATCAAGACATCCCACTTGATACTGATAGGAAATAAATAAATGTGTAATCTCTCATATGCATAATCATTACAGTCATTATCCTTTGTGCATTATTAGTTGAAATTACACCACTTCCATTAAATTCAATTTCTTGCCGCTGTTGTCAATTATTTATCATATCAACCCAAACAGCAGTCACACCAGTTTAATAGTACAAGGGTTAGTTATTTTAGATCCTGTGAATTGGTAAATGTCAAAGTAAACATCCTCTCTATTTAGAAACGTTGAACAGCTGAAGGGCTTCTGTTCCGTTTACTATGTTCAGATAGCAAGAGAAAGTTGTTCAGGTGGTCAAGGCCACCAATTTATTTACGGTAACCAAAATCAATGGCGTGGTTATTCCAATTACTGCATACATGGCTAAAACAGTTTTCCCACATCAAATTCTATGAGTTTTCAATGACTTTGCTGTGTAGTGGCCTTTCCATGACCAATATTTGTCCATAGCCGATTGAAAGTCTAAATTAGTTAAAAGTAAATTAGTTTAAAGTCACATTCTTTCAAAGGTACCTAAATCTAACAGCAGCTGGGCTGACTTTTAACAAAGGGACCATCTAAAAAGTATATACATATTTACACGACCATTTTGCACTTTCTAAACTCAGTATTACATTTGTTTTATTTCATTTTGCCATTATTTATGTGTCCCTCCAGCGTTGCAATGGTCTTTGATTAAACACCACAGGAAAGGGTGAAATTGAGGATAGTGAGAAAATTAGGATTCAAGAGAGGGGGCTTCTCCTGAGGTGGTAGGGGCTTTTAACATTCTGTTCAAAATCCTGAGTCAGCCTTTCACACTATCCAGGGCTCGAAATTAACTTTTTCACTTGGTAGCACTGGTGCTCCCAACTTCAAAAGTTAGGAGCACCAGCCAAAAGTTAGTAGCACCAGCCAAAAATTGGTAGCACCATATGTAAAAAAAATTTTTTTACATACATTTAATAACAGTACGGCTTACAAGTAACAAAAAACTGTGAAAGTAGCCTTAAAAACGCATGATAGGCCACAACTGGGGCTTTACGCAATATCCTGGCTCTCTGTCCCTCTTCCATCCATCTCACACTGCGCCGAGGACACAGGCAGGACCAACATGGTCCTCACTAGATGAAGGATGTTCTGAAGCTAAATAATTTAAATATCATTATCAGGGTAGAAGTT
>OMOT01060934.1:0-10955 GCA_900312575.1 Acanthochaenus luetkenii | reverse complement strand
GAGAATACCAACACCAGGAAGTATAGCACAGATTGGCTCATCCCGCTCATTATCTAAGCACCAGTTAATCTGTTCACATAATTGCCTCTGATGGGTGTCTCAGACTTATTTGGCGGAACATTTGCAATTATCTGACAAGGCCAAAATATTTGAAGAGTAGTGAGATACACTGATTTGGCCGCACCGCTGCATTGAGTCAGCACGCATATCGAAGGATTAAACAGTGACTGGATCAAACTCACTTTTGACAGACGGCACAGTTACGGCCCTGTATCTCCATCTCTCCATCAATGTCCTCCATTTGTTTGATGTATGAGAAGGAAAGACAGACAAAGAGATGGGCCCTAGGGAGTGGCTAATATACAGCCTCTCGGTGGAGGAGAGAGCCTTTAGTTACCAACGCTTTGAAACATCACTCATCATAGGAGAAGGCTTCAGAGGAAGGGAGGACTGGAGGAGCTTGACACGGCAATGATTCACGATGAGACATCCACCAATGGGTGGAAAAAAATCAAAGATTTGGAATGCTACTTGATACCAGAAATGTCCAAAGCAGAAATCGATCAACAGGTGCTCTTCGGAATGGGTAGTACCAGCATGTATTCATACTGTGATGAACACGAGTTAAAGCTGGGGTAGGCAACTTTCTTTTGGTATTATTTGGACAAAATGTCATAACACCCAGTAATTAAAATGGTCTGAGAGAAGACCAGGCCTCTGTGATCGCCCATGCCTCTGTTTTCAGGCTCTCACAAAACCTCGCCGCTCCCGGTAGGCCTCAATCAATCAGGTGAGAGGAGGCGTCCCTGCTGCCTGTCAATCACGCACGCGCATAGCTCAGTCTAGTCCTGCCCATCCTGACCGCCCTGCAAACTGCATAGAGAAGAGATGACGTGTCACAGAATCACCCTGCTTGTTATTAACATGCCCCTTAATACATCCATGGCTACCGCGAGTTGAGACTGTTTACGTTTTCAGTATATCTACGGCGAGGCGATGAGTAAAATAGCACCTTCACCAATCATTGTAAACGGATGAAAAAAACGCTGAATCTGGTTTTGTTATTTTATACAATGGCAGAATCCGCCCTGTTATCGTTTGTGTGTTAAAAGTGTGACTTTGAGACCTGTTTCTCCGTGCCATGTAAGTCAATGGGGAGAAAAACAAACACTATTTTGGATGATCAAGTTTTAATCTATGGAGCAACTACTGAAGATATCTCGCCAATATTTTAACAATACCATGGCAAGGTAACAACACAACCCAAACCTCTACCAAACTTGAATGATGCTTTCACAACCTTTATTTCAGTTCCCTGTCACATAACATGCGATCACGAGACGGTTGATCAGGTTGTTGTTGATCAATACCAGTGACTCATCTATTAGTATTACTACTATTACTAGCATTACTAGCACCCAGCCTAGCTTCCACACACCCACCCACACACACACACAGACACACACACACACACACACACAGGCATGAGGAAGGTGTGACGAGCTACCGACATTTCGTTCTCAAGCTGAAGAGGAAATATATCACCTCTTCACTTTAAGTTACTGTTTGACCTCTGCTGTAATTAGCTAGCTTACTTGTTCTATTGTGAATTCATTATTTATTTCAATTACAGGCCACCATAACCTGCGCTGAGACCTGTCGATGTTGCAATTCCTTGTTCGCCAATGGAGGTTGATAAAAGTAATAAATGACTTAATGCCCCTTTAACTATTCAATTGCCAATGTGAAATAAAAGCTTTTCACTTGTGTTCATCACAACAGAGTGCTGCAGATCCTCTTCAGTTTTTAATACGCCACCATTTGAAAATAAATGATGCATACATTACGCCTACTCTTACTACGTAATTATGGGCATGAGAGAACATTGTGGGTAGTTATCGTAAGTTACTTTTTTGATAAAACTTTCTTTTTAGTGAAATGTTGACTGATGTAGTGCAGGTATTGAAATGGAGACCGTGTGTTCAAAGCCCTTCAAATTATAGTGTTGCCTCTGTAGCTCCCTGTTGGTATTCTAGTCGCTTACACAACAACTTAGGAGACAGACTTACTAACCTGCACGGATGCACGGATGCTAACAGAATTGTAATTGAGAGTTTATGTGAATGCACAGACGATGCATAGATAGTAACACCAAGGCTGGTGCTAAAGCAAGGATAGAGATTGTCTCCATGCCTATTATGATATCATGGTTGCCTTGTCTGTGTTTAATAACAATTTTGTATGAATTGGTTATCAAACTATCAGGAATTGAATAGCTTGACACAAGACAGGGAGCTCAAATTGAATCTTCACAAGTCACACTGTCGTCAAAAAATCCAAAGACACTGGCTTTGGTTGTCTTTCATTCCATATACTAGAATAAAAATGGATGAGAGAAGATGTGAACGTGCAACCTCAATACTCCTAATCAGCATTTCCTGACATTTCTTTGAAACTGTCTTTTTGGGACGTTACCCTGCAAAGAGACGTCCCTTAGGTATAGAGATTCTAGAGGGGACATTTCAATTAAAAACAGGGAAGTGTCAAATTCCCCAGACACAACCAAGCGCACAACTCATTATCTCAAGTGGCTAGACCACATCTGTGGATGGCTTTCTTCCCAGTTAATTGTGAAGATTTATGTGCAAACTTTATGTACACAGGCCTTCCAATTAATATGGTTAGGGTTTGTAATTCCGTTTTTTAATTAGTAATTATTTTTTATTTTACCTGAACTGAAGGTGTACATAGTCTTTTATTGGTAGAGCAAGTTCCTTGAAACTCTCTCTAAATGAACGATGATGCATGGTCCATCCATTCAAAAATAACAGTTGTTCTAGTTGTTTTGTCCAAAAGGAGAGATAGTATGTTATATATTATCTGTCCTGAGTGCTGAGGCTTCCCTCTGGCCACTGCAGCTGGAACAGTGTCCTACAGTGAGTCAGAAACAGTGGTGGGTACTACTCAGAAAGTGTAATTTACCAAACGATCAATTACCTCACGATGGCAGAGATGAAAATACATTTCACCCACCACTAAAACTAAACCAAACTACTGTCATGCATTGATTTCATTCCAATGTTTCACACACACACACCCACTGCTATGATGGGTCAATATTCAGGATTGGCTAAATCAAAATTTGTTGATGTGAATTCAGAAATAATTATAAATTGTTGATTACGTTGCATGTGAAAATTAACTCATGGGGTATTTTTATGAAGCTAAGTTAGACTACGAGTAAAATGCATTGTAGGTCTCCTTGCCTCAAGGCGCACCGTTTGAAAACCTCTGGGATAGACATTTACATTGATTTGTTTATGTGTCAAGTAACATGACTCCAAAATGTCAATTATCTGATTCCTATAGGAACAAACCATTAGCTCAGGAATTGATTTTCAGTATGGCAAATGTCTCGCATGTGTGGGTGTGCACATGCTCAATCATGCACAGAGGGAACACGAGCATTGATAACCTTGTATTAAAAAAAACGTTATTGCTTCCTATAATGGGTTAGGTTTTTTAACTTCTTCCATTTTTAATGGTCAATTATACCCAATGACTCAGTACAGTAAAATAGCTTCAGATCATTTGTCCTTCACTGATGTTCAAAATTAGAACGCAACCTCTGCTGAAATTGACCTCACACCTATTAGTGGCTGTTTGTGGTCATGCCAAGTCCACTTCCCTTTGCTTTATAACCAGGAAAAGTGGTCAACTCTGGTTGACCCCAGGCTACTGCTACAGTCATTTGGGCAAACATGAGGCTTCTGTTTGTTGCTGCAGGATAATCTTCCACACTGTCTGTCAAATCAGTCAGCTGTCTAGCAAGATGAGGCAGTATATTAAGTCTGCATGACCTCAACCCACCTTTTCATCACCTCAATCTGGGTTCCAAGCTGCTCTCTGTCTTCTTCTACTCTGCCCCATCGGTCGAGTCCTAGTATCTGCACTGGGCTTGCACTCTACATGGATATTTGTGGTTAGTTTGTCTAGAGAGCATCTCTTGGCACCAGGAACACAAACATCAGTATTTTTAATCATATAGAACTTGAGAAAACACACTTTTACGCTACAATACCTATGCATAATGCCCGTCACAGGTCCCTACTGGCTGAATGGGATTTACCCGTTGTATTGATTATATTCTGTAATGGCGCTGCTAGAATCCTGTTTACTGCTGTTAATAGCTTTTTATGCTTCATATGGCTGAACTTTCCTGCAGCCCTGTGGAGCTTATCACGCAAATGGTCCGCCTCCAATTAACTAACTGCATGTACAGAGGCAATGAAATTAAATCAGCAATTACATTACCACTAAATCCTCTTAATGATGTAGTCTGCTGTTTTATGAAGGGTCAATGCCAAATGGACTTCAAAAAAAATGTAGTCCTAAGGACCTGCAGTGCAGGATGTCAGAAGAGTAAGGTAGAAGATAAAAATAATCATATATGGTATTTGGATTTTATGATTTATTTATATATTATTTGTATACTGTGGCTATATGTATTTTGGGGCTGTCTCAGGTGATGTCATGTGATCTCTCCATTTCACATTTCTAGGGCCCTCCTCCACTCCCATTTAATGCTGCCTGAGGAAGCGCTTATTTGTAGATTTTATGATATTCTCCTAATATCACAATATTCAAAGGCACAATCTGTAGTAGCAGTTTGGCACCCCGTGTTGAAAGACTGTATCCCCAGTGCTGGCCTTGTTTACAGTAGTGTCTTATTGGACATTTTTCTTTCTGAGATTTATTGTCTATCAATTAGTTACAGCATGTGACATGTTTTGAGGCTTATGAACATTTGTTTACATTTGTAATATTAGCTAAATATTACAGACCTGCATTGTGAGTTTTTACGTTTTTAAGAACATACTATATGGGATTATACCCACAATTTAGATTGTCAAATAAATTCTAGATTGTAATTTTTTAATGATTTACTTCAGTGTTATATCCATCTTGATTCCAGGCAATAAGTGTTACTTCCCCATAGCAATGGCAGGTGTAATTAATACAGAACAAACACACATCACAACATTATTAGTCAGCCTAGATCATCGCACTTACAGATCAACGATTTACCACATAAGGACACGAGGCTGAGAGTAATTCAGGGACCAAGCTGCTCTCAGCGTGGTGTCAATGTGACTTCCAGCCTGAATGCAAGGGAAAGCATCATCATCGTGTCTTTTGTGTCCAGGGGAAGAAAACAAATCAGGCAGTTGGTCTGATTTGTTTTGCTAATGCTTTGGACGAAGCCCTAGTTCTGAAGATACAGGAAGGGGGGATAGAGCCATAAGAAACCCTGGAATGTGACACACCATTGAGCCAGCAGTCTGCTGAGCACCACCTGTTTTCCCTCTGAATCAACAGAACTGGGGCTCTCTCATGCGTTGGAAAAGGTCAGATCAGCATTGATGATCCTCAAAGATAGTTCCGACTCCCTGCAGACGCCATCTTCCATGTTGTCGTTAAATGAAGGAAACATTTTACTCCAGCCTCCCCCACCTCCTCCCCTGTTGTAGGTAGTGGCTTCCGATGAGCCCTTTCCAGTGTCATTTGTGCTTATGCCATGTTCATACAATATCGGAAGAAACAGAAGGACATTATGCCATCTCATTGCCACAACTTGGAAGCGCTCATGTGTTTAACTTGGAACAGCCACATCCAAAGTCATTTTTATTCATAAATCTAAAATTGACCGTAAACGAAGTGCAGCAGACATTGCTCGCTTTTTGTGAGTACAGTTAATTGTATTAGTGTGAATGTAATGGATAATTTAGATTTCTATGATCTTGGACTGCCATGTTTGCTGTATTGACGCTCTTCCGCAATTTGTGACGCCAAGTGGCATTACACCACATATAGTGGATTTATTGTAAATACGAGCTGCCGACTGGGAAAAATGTCTTAGCAGCCTCCTAGTGGTGATTACAAGTAGGATGTGAGAATTATTTGTAGGGTCCATATCTCCCACTTGGTGACATGAATTAACAAAGGCGACAAACATGGTAGCAACGACATGTCATCCCGTTCTTCCGCTTCTTCCGATATGACGTGAATGTGGCATTGGGAACACGGTTGCCACCAGACACATGCTCACACACAAACGCGTGCACACACACACACACACACACACACACACACACATACATGCCCACTGTCCTAAACAGACAAAACACATAATCTCACATATTATTCTTGCAGTAATATAATGGTGCATTGTCAATAAATATTCAGTGAATTTGCCTGGGTAACGTAAGGCATTAGCACATTTACCTTATTGACTGCCAAGCCCTGTACACACACAGTTAGTCACAGTAATTACTTTGATGATATCAGTGACGATCAACGTAAACAGCATAAGAATGTGTACAGGTGGCTTATAGTCTCTCAGACTCTGCCCTGCTCTCAGAGGTAAACAGAGCGTAGAATGTAAGCTCAATTTCATCAGCCATGCTATCCTGGTTTTTGTTGTTGTTGTTGTTTTTATCTTTTTAACAAGAATTCAAAGAAAACGGATCTGCTGTTATCATCTGAAGTGACAGTGTTTGTTGCAGATAACAACGGCTCAGTTGGGAAGGTTACTTTCAAAAGACAGAATCTGATGGCTTTCAGTTCTTTGCATTGCTTTGCCTCCAGAATCTATATAATATAGTTAGATAAGCAATACATTCTAATTAAAACTAGGTATACTGTAATTTGATTATCATTAAAATCATCAGCTACCACCTCAATTATTAAGTGTGTGTCATAACATTTGAAATATAATATCTGGCCAATCAATGATCTAGCTATTTCTTCAGGATCTCCTTCTACCAGTGCAGCTGGAAATTGTAGGAAATGAACATAATGTCAAGCCACACCGGTTATTACATGGTTGCAGCACAGATAGACATATATAATCATCCGATGTTATTATTACTTTTAAGAGATTTATATTGTTGTTTTCATTTTCAGTTGACATCTCGTGAACAATAACTAATAAGAAGTGTGATTGGGGGCAGTTTATTTAATACTAGTGTAAAGGCTTTCAAATATATGTATTTTTGATGTCCTCATTTACCAATTTTCTTTGTAAAAATCACAAAGATTTCCCCTTTTTATGAACACAAGAAGACTTTTAATAGTATCAGTATCGGTATTGGTATCGAGATACTATCCTTGGTATTACTTGGTATCGGATCGAAAAGAAAATCAGTGGTGTCGCCGATCCCTACTAGTCACCATTGGGAGTGTTGTTTCAGACGCAGTGGAGTCTATCGCTGCCGCCACAGGAAAACAAGTGAGAACTAGCTTAGTGGTAGTTTCAAGCTCGCCACCTGCCAATGTAACAGCTTAAATTATCAAACCCTGGTATATCAATTATACATTATACAATTCCAATAATTCTCTCCATCTAGGCTAAGCTGATGGCAACATCACACAAACAACAAAAATCAAGAAAACCCAAGGCAGATTGCTTCGGCCTTTAAATGATTTTAGTCTTAGAGGGGGTGAATTCCCCTAGCTATAGAAGCTATAGAAGCTATAGTAGCTAGATGTGAATGAGAAAATGATCATTATTCTCTTCATTAAAGTACTTTTTTTGTAAATGCATGGCTTCTGGCTTCTGAGTGCAGCCTAATGTGATGCAAAGGAACTATAACCTACTTCACAAGCCCAGTTAGCTATTAGGTTTCTGACCTTCTGGAAATGGTGGTTGAGAAAATATCGATCTTCAATTTGCTTTTAGTGCTGGGCAAGTTGGTAACTGCAATTACACATATACACACCTTCAATTATCCAAGAGTGCTCCACATCCACATCCACAACTTACACACATAGATATGTGCACACACATTATTCACACACACGCATACAATATTGATTTTCAACCTGGAAACCTGGATAAAATGACCAAAGAAACACTGCATTACACAGAGCTCAGCATGGTACACGGGGCATTCAGTGGAATCAACGAGGACATAAGACTTACCATTAAGTTGGTATTGCAATTACACTTACATAAATGTACTTACCATGAAGGCTAATGTGGAAAAGCAGCATGGGCAGCAGCAAAGCAGGTAAAGCCTGCTCTAAGTACTAATGGATTTTTGTTAGGCCCGGGTCACTGTGGATCATCAGCACTTAAGATGAGGGGTCAGCCTGTCGATGGAGGTGACTAAGGTTAGGTCAGCCCAAGGGAACTACTCAACGACTGATACAGTGGAGACATTAAAGGGTTTCGGGATAACAGAGAGCAACAGAGGACGAATGCCTCGGTTGCCTTTATTACGGTGCAATTAAACACACGCTTTCGTACACAATTGAACATTATGGCAACATGTAAATTATGATAATTGGGACACTTGGCCATATGGCTCGAGGCTTACCGATTCAAACATCTTGCCTGTGTGACGCCCACAGGAACATCAGTTGAAACAGCTTACTCTGGTGATTTGATTTGACTTTGTGTTTACAGATGACGCTCCCGATTTTTGGCCTGGTTATTAGATAATTAGAGCGTTCCGTATTCTGATACGGTTATAAATGCTTGCATCGTTCTCACCTGGCAAAAACCAACTGAACTAAAAGGGGAAACACTCCAGAGTTTGAACAAACCACTCCAAACACGCTTGGTGTGAATGCGCCCTAAAACTCCAAAAGCTGTGCTTACTTCGATCCCATTAAATAAACATGATCAGCTCAGCGCCACTTTTCCCCTGAGCTTGAATTAATTGAGAGTATAGTTTTGCAGCAGTCTTCCCCTTTAACACCGTGCATGGGGTACAGCTTTGGGTTCAGAGAAATGTTAACGGCTCGGAACATCTGTTAAGCATTGTGGCAATCGTCATTAAGAGACTATGGGTGGTGGAGGCTCTGCGGTTTGCAAGGCTGCAAGGACATTACCATATGCTGTTCCATTCTGATGTCGTTTTGCTATCTAACTGCTGGACTACGTCCCGCAGCATGGCATACTCGTCAAATTTGCATACTGTATATTGTTATTGTTATTGTATATGTTATTTCACAGTCATTTTAAACTTTCAATCTTTTGCTGCACTTTAAGAAATCACTTTTGTACCACCATGTGGCTATTTTCTTGCCTTGAGTATGTCAGTGCAGTGTCACGGCATCCCTCAGGCTACAATCAATCAATACTTTCTGCAGTGATGGATGTGTTTTATCTATTTTTTAAGATGACATGCATCCACTGCCTGGCTATATATATTACTCCTTATGCACATGCAGACAGTACTCAGCAGTCAGGTGTCAGGGTTTTCTGGTTTGTCACAGGCAACTCTCTGGAGACTTTTGTATTTATGGACATTGGCTAACAGAGCCATTTATCATGCACCTTTTCACACAGTTCAGCAGAAAATAATGAGCCATAACACCTAATTGCTGCATCATGCAAACGTGTGCCATGGTAAAGATAAACAGGGAGGTGGCTAACTGGAAAACCTGATGACACAAAATCTTTAGTGATGGTCACTTGTCAATTGTCATGCCCAGTCATTTGTTTAGTTTTTGGGGTATGTATGGCTATATATACATATACATTGATAGGACTTGTTGATGGAAAATAATGTCTTTGCAACTTTCAGATCCCACTTTCACACCAAATACAGGTGCATTTTTTTACTTTGAAAACAATGGAAAAATTAACTTTTCAGCTTCAAAATATACTTTTTAATTATTTTGTTTTAATGCTCAATGTTCTATTACAACATGATTGTTAGCATAACATTTCAATACATTGTGGCACTTTTGAAAGTAGGTAGCTGAAGTTATTAAATCATAAAAAATGATAATGCAGGCTTGACAACTATAGTATATCTTAAAGATATTGAATGGTCAGCATTGCCAGAAAATGACATTCTTATTATTTGTACTACATAATTTGTATACTGCATTTCCTGATGTTTAGTGATGATTGTGCATATAATGCTGTACTCAACTCTGTTTCTGTTTTTGAATATTCAATTACATTTGTGTCTTGCATTTTTGGGGACGAGATCTCTTTTCTGTGTGCTGGGGCGTTCAGAACTAAAGTTTGGGCACCCAGACAGTAGAAAACATATTCCTACATCCCGACAATGTTCATGTACATTAGAGAAGCGCTTGGTAAAGAAATTCCTTTGCCAATCCCCATTTGATTCAAACAAAGTCTTGCTGCTGTGTAGGTGTGGCAGTGTGGAGGGAGTATGGAGGTCTTGCCATGCGCCAGAGTGGCCCACATCGAGCGCACCAAGAAGCCCTACAACAATGACATTGATTACTACGCCAAGCGCAATGCCCTGCGGGCCGCTGAGGTGTGGATGGATGAATACAAATCCCACGTCTACATGGCCTGGAACATTCCCATGAACGTAAGTTCTTCCTCATTTTAGATTACTCCCTCCACCATTCCCTTAGCTCCCTTTGCTCCCTCTCGCTGATTCTCACTTGCTCATTCAGACAAGCAGCCCTGGTCTCCGGAGACGCTAGTCAATAGAAATTCAGAATTCAGATTTCATCCCACTCGACCTTCACATTGGTGGGTGCGGCGGGTAAGGCAGAGCGAAGCAGCCCTGGAGTCTCACTCCAAACAGATGAGAGAGGTGCACCAAACGAATGAGAGGAGCCTCATGTTTAATTAGAGTCTACTTTCATTCACATTAGTTTAGCTTAATTGCTTTCAAGGACCGTTTGAGATGGGCTGCAAAATAATAAACAGCTACTTTCATTAGTAAAGAGTTTAATGTTGAATCCTAATTGCCTCTTCAACCATGTAGAATAGGATGATTGTCAGTGAAGGACATGACCTGAGAAGGCCTCTGTGTGCAGCTCAACAGGGAGAGGATGATAGGAAAACTGTGCTGTCAATAACAAAATAAGCTGGGACTGTGCAGCAGTCAAACAAAGGCATTGGCACAAGAAGGAATCAGCATCATCTGCGTATCGTAATAGGTGCAGGTAGAGGG
>OMOT01060933.1:0-12905 GCA_900312575.1 Acanthochaenus luetkenii | reverse complement strand
CAGTGGAGCCTCTGTCACACACAGTCAATGAAGGAGCATTGCAGACAAAGAGAGGCTGTCCACAGGGCCAGTGGCAGGTCTCACACCACTGCCCTCTAACTCCCATATGACCCCTGCAGGGCCAAAGGGACGGGGCAGGGAGAGGCGTGGGAGGGAGGACGCTAAACCACAGCGGAAAACTCAAGTTTAGCCTCCATTTCTGGTTCGCATCCCACCCACAACCGCCCCACACACACAGTCGTGTACACAAATTCCCATTCGCACGCACAAAGGAGGGCTTCCAACCTCACCTGCACAATGCCTCTCTTCGTTTCTTACATTTTGTTCTAGTGTTGGTTTTTAGGGGCTGAACAAATTAACCTAAACCTAAGTGAAATGGGTTAAATCAATTAGGGAATCACAGCTTTCACCTGGACTCAGTTTAGTAGAAAAGGCAGTTTTCCACATGTACACTACATGTTTAGTTACAGCACATACTGTACGACTGCAGCACCTCAAATAACAGTCCGGAGACCGAAACACACGCAAACATCTACGGTAGCAAAAGCATACTTTCCACCCAGTGTCAGTGTTAAGTATAATGACAGACCTAACAAAGTAGTAATGGGGCACCGGGGATCACAAATCTCCACCACCTCGTACCAGAGGCCATGTTAATGCTGTCGTTTACAACTCCAGCCCTCCCACAAAGTCAATCATGTCGTTTATTCTTTACTACTCCATTTTCATTTACAACCCTTCCCCGTGACTCCAACACCCCTCACACTGCTCTGCCTCCCACTGTTGATCGTTCTGAGATCCATGTGTATTTTACAAAATATCCAATCAACTAAACTAAACTAAGCAAAGCAAAGCGAATTAAAATGGACTAACCAAAAGGTTCCTAAGCTAAACTACAGTTGCCCATCTCCTTGGTGTTTCACGTCCGTCCTTGGGTATTAGGCAGTGGGTGATGAAAGCTGTCTAGGCGAAGCTCTCCTTGTGATTGCTGAATGAAGACATAGCTGCTTCATTCTTCCAGTTTTGGCACGTTTGGAATCCGCCCCGTCTTTCTCTGGGTTTTTCGGCTGAGCACCCCCAGCCTCCGTTTGTATATCCTTGTCCATTGCCTGGCCTCGGCTCTCCTGGTGGCTCTGCTGTTGGCAAAGGCAGCTCTTGGCACTATTGAGTTTTCACAAAATGAGGTCAGAGGGAGCTTCGTTTAGACAACTACAGCTCCGCTAGATAAAACACAGGGATCGAGGCGAACCTCAAAGACACCCAGCGTCTCTCCGCCCTACCGCAGAGTGTGAGAGGAAGAGATGTGATGTGGGATGAGGGGAGAACCGTTTCTCCTCAGCACCGTTTTATTTTCCGTTCAAAGACTCAGAAAATACAGAAAAGGTGATTAAAACACATATATGTTATTTACTAATATTTTTCATATTAGTAAATGAGTAAAAAAGCCTCAGGGCTATTTCCCCTCAATGCTGGTTTCGTCTTTCAACAGTCACAAAATGACCCAAAATATGTATTACCCTATCTCAGTCATATTTATCCTGTTACTAAATGCTTCATGTCTCACAGTCTCAGTGTTCAGTCAACCGTGAATTGATGTACTTGCACTGAGACTGATGCTTTGCTCAGGTCAGTCCAGACTTGATCTTCAAACCAGACCTGTGTTGAAGCCAAAAGACATTTGCTGATCGTTTGAGGTTTCCTTTTTTTAGACGCACTTGGGTGTACCAGAAGGAAGGGGATTATTACCTCAGGACAATACCAGAAACGGTCTGGTACGCTGTCAACCAGAGGTATTACCGGACTGACCTTTGAATACTTTCCTGTGACTAATCTCTCGGACACTTCATTGTCCCTGCAAACGCCGCTCATCTGGCAAGCTAGTAGACTAAAGCCAACCATGTGTCTTGAATTTGAGCTTATCCAGAGTGACTAACAATCAGTGCAACCAACCATATAATAAGCTTCAGTTCCTTGATTGATTACCAACATTACAAGCAAGCGAGTAAAGAGTGCAACAGTCAGGTACGGTCCCAGGAACCTACATTTACAAACACATCCATCTCATTAGACCATTCACTTTTACTTATAACATTACTGACTGGAACCGCACCACAAATATCTTTGTTCTTGTTCTTTTTGTTGTATATTTAGCCATTATTTGCACACAGACAATTCTCCAGTGGACCTCCAAGATGGCGCTAGCTGTGGTTACGCTGAGATTTGTGGCACAACTGCAAAGCCTCTGTAACGCGTATCGAACGAATACTGCTGTGTCTCTACAATGGTCATGTATGACAGAGGGTCAAGAATAAGCAGCTGGGTGAAAAGGTATAACACTGTTGACCACAAAGAGTTGATTCCTCACCTCTAACAAGCTTGAGAGTCGACGTCAGCTCTCAGCCAATGACTCTTGGGAGTCTAAACTGAAGAGAGTTGACCCTTCGTATCGATTACGCTTTTCTCATTTCTTGTCTGTGTACATAAAAGAGTCATACCATAATTGACCATTCATTTGCGTGAATTCGCTTTTGGCTATTCCTCACCTTATTTATACACAATTGGCTGAAATGTCGATTCCTACGGTTTGATCTATAGGAGTTGAGGAGTCGATTCTAGCAACTCCCGCAATTAGAGTCAGTTGGAATCGAGTCGTGCACCACTAGTATTTGACCTGGATGTGATTCATCCACAGGCCAGAGGACACATGAGTGTGTGTGGCCAGATCGCCCCCCCCTCTTCCCAGGTGAAACCAGACCCGCCCTCTCTCAGACAGAGGTCCGTTTCAAAGCCTCGCCCAACGCCCGGCGCTCACTGTACTGACATGGGAGCCCCTCGCGGGGAGATTAAGGCTCCAGATGAGGGCCGACGTCGTACGGGGAAGACGAGACGTGGGGTTCCCTGGTTGAAAACGGAAACCAGCGCTGAAGACAAAGGGGGAGAGAAGAGCGTGAGAGAGATAGAAAGACAGTGCGGGAGAGAGAGTGAAAGAGACAGCGAGGACACGGCAGGAGTCGCCGTCAGGGAGATATGAATCTGATTACATGAGCATAAGGAGGGTGAATCGGATACATGCCCTATTGTTCAACTCTCAGTCACCGTCAACAAACATACACACTGTCCCAAGACAGATGGAAGGAGGAAGGGGGGAGAGAGAGGGAAAGAGAGAGCGGGAGGGGGAAGAGAGTATGAAAGAGAGCGGGACCTCTGGGGAAACACTGCATCTAAGACGGAGAAAGGAACAGCGACGGACGAAGATAAGATAGCTGGAGAGAGCTAAAGACAGAGAAATAAAAGAAAGAAGTAGGTTGAGACAAAGCTCTAAAATGACGGGACGAGACGGTAAAAGAGAGAACAAGAGTGTGACGGACAGAGAGAGAGCTACAAACAAAAGGTAGTTAGAGCAAAAACCGGAGAGAGGAGGAGATGGAGGAGAGAATACAGTTACAGGTCGATATCATGTGTCTATTAGATAACACAACAGAATAACCCATATCCCCTTACTTAAAGCTGCGCTGAGCAAGATTTGTATGTAAAAATAAACCCGTCTTATCAGAATAAATCGCCAAATGGGGCCACAATAGAGGAGAGCGTCCCATCTCCTCTAATTCAGACCCTCTGAAAGATTCACCCCGTTTTCAAATGCTGGTGTTGGGTACGGACAATGGCAGGAAATCTTATCCCGCCCAAAGGAAGTGACGACTTAAGAGGAAAATACAAAACTGTCTCCTCAGCAGCAGCGAGTGAACGTTAGATTCACAACATTAAAACTGTTGTCTCTCTCGTCCCTTTGGTGTGAAGCAATCACAAACCGGTGTGCCGTTTACTGATGTCTCCTTACATGATTGGACAGTTGCCTAGTGCAGCTTTGACGCCTGGCCTCAGCAAAATGTTGCCCCACTGCTTCAACTACTCAATCAAGGCAACCCAGATATAGATCCACAGATCTATTATGAGACAACACTTAGTCTTTGTTCAGACTGCAGGCAAATCCGATTTCTCAACTGCGACCTTTAGGACTGACTGTCTACACTGTTATTTGCAAGTGATCAGATCGGATTTGTGTATTCAGACGGGGTCGACCTGTCTGCATTGGTTGCTGTGGTAACGACGTAAGAAACAGTGCAGACAACAACAAAACAGCAACCGCTGGAAGAATGGAGATCTGCTATCTCGCCCTTCACGCCATATCAATCTCTAGTCGCGGTGCAGAACTCCTCCGTCTCACCAGACAACATCAGCGACGGTGGAGGCTGACGTATACAACAATGTTCCGGGCTGCAGTCACAGCAGCGTCGCTGTGCAGCGAGGAGGTGGGGTGCCGTCCGAAAAGTAATGACTGGTGGGAACATGGAGTCCTCGGGACTTTTGATGATGACAGATGTCTTGCCAAATTCAGAATATATATATATATATATATATATATTTCTATTAGCTAAAAATGTATTTTCACTATGATGACCATTGACAGATTGACAGATAAAAAAAATTATGGTGTACTGTCTGATTTTGAGCTCATATATCATATATTATATAATCTACAGTATATACTAGAGACACATTTTCAACGTCGCAATCACCAATTTGTGTTTTCCCAGACATTACATTCCCCCACTCCGTCAGGTTATTTTTGGGGGGCTTCAAAGAAACGTCTCGTTCTTGGACCCCCCGTTTGTGGCACACAGAGATGTGGTTTAGAAGAACAACAGAACACTGTTGTTCTGGCGCTTCTCTGGTCGACCCCAACCCCGACCCCAAAACAGCCCTCCATGACAGCACAACTCTCTCACCTCTATCCCCCACATGAGTTGTGATCTGGTTGGTCAGGACCACCTAGGGAGAAGAAAACAGAGACAAATTCAGATAAGTTGAGCTCGCGAAGCCGTGGTTTGTTGTGGGCTTGCAAGTCGTTATTTTTGTTATCCAAAGAAACTCACAGTGCGTGCAACACTAGATCACCAACACTACAAGCAACCAATATTAAGGGAAGGGTTCAGACACACAGTGCCCTGACGATACTCCTGTAATCCTAGAATGTCATGACATGTAAGACAGAAGAAGAGCGAGGGAAAGATTTGAGAGAAACAAAGAGCTATGAAGGATAGTTATTTCAAGAGAAGGGCATATAAGAGGAAGAAGATATGGGGAGTCAGTCTTATCCAACTGAAGAAACTCTCATGTGTGTGTGTGTGTGGCCATTGGGTTACCAAAGGTTCAAGTAGACCCTCTTCTGAGCCTATGATCGTTTATTCATTAGGAAATGTTTGTATTGTTGTTATGTCACTTAAATGTACTGCTACTCGCTTGGAAAATAACGTGACTAACAAATTAAACGATCTCGCCTCGTATAAAAACCACATTTCGTCTGCTGCAACAGGGTTCTCTCAAATTGTCTCTTTTTAACGTTTATTTATCCGGGGAAAGTTGACGGAGCATCCATGCACTTTTTCCAGAAATGGGTCTTCATATTCATACAAGTACACAGATTCACACATAGGACTTGCCCAATACAATCGACGTTGTTGTTTATTTTATCGGCCACTGAGCAGCTCAATGGCATTTCAGCCACCTTTGCTGAGGGAGGGAGGGGACAGCATTTCTCGTCCACTTTCCCAGCCAGTCCAGAGATTCCAACCAGCGACGTTCCGATCACAAGGTCGCTTCTGAAACATCGAGACTACTCCTGCCCACCGCTCTATTATCTCACCAACATAGTAGATAGCAACATAAGAGTACCAGTTTAGGGAATAAAGTTGGCCTTGGTCACAAAGTCAACTTACAGCGAGTGATAATCATGTTGCCGGTAACAAGAGATAGAAGCTCTGTCTGCTTCACATGAGCAAGCACAATCTAAACACAGGCACTCCAGCACACTGTGCATATGAACCCGTGGGCTGGAAATGCTACATGCTATGGCTATTGGCTCATCACCAAAGGAATCGACTAAAAATCAAGAAAAACAACAATCACGTATATTATCGCTTAAAAAGTTACTTTAAAAATCAACCATAAATGAAGTACAGCAGATAGCGCTCGCTTTTTCATGAGTAGAGTTGACAGGATTAGTGCGACTATAACTTTCATTACTTTGGACTGCCGACACTGGTGGATTCGAGGCCATGTTTACCACCCGAGTGCTTTAACTACACTAGGTGATAATAAATAGGACGGACTAGACAGTAACAGTAGTGGGACGAGACTCCGATAAACTAATTATATGCTACAATGTCCCGTTTTAAAAGAAACAAAATAGACGGATGAAACCCTGCATCTCTTCTGGGCTGGTTTACTGGCATCCATTATAATAAAACCTCAGTGATACGAAACTGTATATTTCCAGGCCTGTCTGGTGGCGTGTTTTTCCAAAACAGCCCCATCATAGTATTGCTGTCATCAAAAAATGCAGCTAAAACAATACCAAGTCATAATTGAGAAAGGAATCGCTGGGATGAGACACCTTGCGGTGCATCATACCGAGGTACTGGGCTGATTATAGCTAGGCACAGATCATATGATCCCATTCTTTGGTTTTGAGCTACTTATTCTGGACTTCCCCTCATCCATACAGTAGCCAAACTAACATGAACAATTCAACACGGCTTCTACGCCTCGGAAGCAACATATAGGTTAGAGAAGCAGGCTTATGGGCAGAAGGTGGCCTGTTCAAATGTGAAGCAGGGTGTTGCTGGAAAAACGGTATCCGTGCTAAGTCAGCAAACCTTTCCTTGGATAAATAAAGATTTTAAAAAGCAAAGCTGTCCAATCTGCCATAAGTCATCAACAGTGTGATTAAATATGGTTTTAGCACTTCAAACAGAAACCTTAACAACACTTAATCAACGGAACAACCTTGCTGCTATGGCCCTGGGTGCTAGAGATAAAAGTATTGTATTGATTTAGTCACGATAGTGTCAGAAGAAGAATGAGGGCCACGCCGAGGTAACTTCCCTCCTTTCCTTGTGCGTTTCTTGTCGGGGCACATTTGAGCTGACACTGAAAGGTGGAAGAAGAGAGGAAGAAAAAACACACTCGGGCTGTTTGCTCTGTCAAGTTCCAACAGCACTCAACTTAACCACAAATATCCATGTGCCAAAACATGAGCGCAGACATGGCACATTTGGCTCAAGCGTGATCGAAAACACGACGCACGCAGACAAAATAAGAAGAGCGGGGATAGGGATAGGCCTTGGTAATGACAGAGGGCTGAGAAGGAGCTTATTTGAACAAAGGCTGAGAGCATCACAAGGATCTTGTTGCTACGTGACGCCAAGTAGGGCCTAGGTGACATGTGTACATAAAGCCTCAGCTCAGGCTGCTCTTCTGTCAAGCTTTAACACTTCAAGCTATGGTTTCTACAGCTTCGTGGCGGTAAAGGTAATAAGAAATATAACCTTTTAGCGTTCATCAATCCAGTAAGGAATAAGGATGACTATGTTTTGCTTCGTATTCATGCTATAGAAACATTCCCATCTACGTACAACCACAATCTTCTATTTGGCAGCGTGGCTCCACTGGATAAAGGATATTTAAAGGGACATTTTAAAACAATATGACCATGTATTACATGAACTGATGTTTATTACATCGTCTATTGCTACAAGCCAAGAGGCTGAAAGGGTTTCATTGTTTAACCAGAGGAAAGCATTTCATACAAATACTAGAGCAGGGCAGGAAACTAGCTTTTTTTGGTCCACTGGCCACAGTGGGAGACGCATCCCAAAAATCACCAGCCACTTTCCCGACTTCACCATTCAGCAACAGTTTTAGAACAGACTGGAACCTCCAGTGATGGTAAGTTACCTACCAAAGTGGCTGCTAGAGTACACAAACTTACAAGTCACAGCCAATGATTTACCAGTATTTGGCTGGAGGCTGGTGTTAATGTTCCACCTGGACAAGAAACATTATAATATGTTTCTATATTAGTAATATAATTTGTCGCACCCCACAAATCATCCGGTGACTCTCAAGGTTGAAAACCAGTGAAGTTAAACACCTGCTATGCCTTTACTGTTAGACCAGTGTTGCTTGTAGGCGGAAATGGATGCTAGACTCAAACACGCTCTCAGGAGACTTGGGAGGAAACTCTGAATCACGTGGAGGTAGCAGTGGTGGGGGGTGAGAGGGGCATCTGATCCCTATCTGATGTTTCTTCTTCTAGTGTTTCTGTACGAATGCTGATTTCATTCCACAGAGTCAGAGGCGGGGAACTTGGAGAACCAGCAGACAGGAGCCAGAGCTACTTATATCAACAGCACATGAACTCATATTTGTATTACGAGTAAGTTATAAAGAGTATATAGAGTTATAAATAGTAGTAGTCATAGTAGTAGTCATAGCAGTAGCAATAGTAGCAGTATTTTTTATTTAACCTTTATTTAACCAGGAATGTCCCATTGAGATTAAAAATCTATTTTTCAAGAGACCTGGCCAAGACAGCCAGCAGCACAAATAATTACAAAAAAGTTTCAAACAAACCACAAACTAATTACACAAATTTCACAAATAAATACAATTGTTAAACGATCAAGGGAAAATAGGCTAGTCAAAACATAGACTATCGAGTCCGCCTATAAATCCTTCATATGGGATTTTAATGAGACCCGCTCCTTAAGTTTTGGGTCATTTTGATTCATGTTCCAAGCAGAAGGAGCAGAACACCTACAGGCCCATTTTTCCATTTCCGTACAGGCATTGGGAACAGCATTTTTTTTAAATCCTGTGAACGTAAACAATAACTTCCAACACTTTTGCGCAATATATAAATGCATAGGTATGAAGGAAGAAGACCGAGAATTGCCTTACAAATATGGATGTACCAATGAATAAGTATAGCCAGAG
Source organism: Acanthochaenus luetkenii (assembly GCA_900312575.1). NCBI lineage: Eukaryota > Metazoa > Chordata > Actinopteri > Beryciformes > Stephanoberycidae > Acanthochaenus > Acanthochaenus luetkenii. Next base: position 4,067 of record OMOT01060933.1, on the reverse strand, counting down.
CCGTCCAACCAACACAATCATAAAAGGTACAACGGTGAGTAAGAGAATCTCAATGCACCATGATAAACAGTGTTGACCGCATGGAGGCACTGAGAGGATGCATGCATGTACAAAACATCACCATAATCGAGCACAGGCATAAAAGTTGCAACAACAAGTCTCTTTTTAGCCTCAAAAGAAAAGCATGACTTGTTTCTGAAATAAAAACACAATTTCAGCTTCAGTTTCATTACAAGGTGCTGAATATGTGGTTTAAAGGAGAGACAGTCATCAATTAAGATAGGTACTTATATGAGGAAACAATTGGTAAACACCATACGTTTTGTTTTGTCCGTATTTAAAACAAGTTTCTATTGACATAGCGTATATTGTACAATATCTAAACAACAATAAATAACAGTATCATCAGCACAGAAATGAAGATTAGCATTTGATACATTATGACCCAGACTATTGATATAAATAGTAAATAAGAGGGGACCCAGAACTGAGCCCTGGGGCACCCCCTTACAGATAGATAGCACATCTGAAGTGAGACCATGAAATAGAGTGCACCGAGTTCTGTCAGAAAGATAACTGCTTGTTATGAGAGACCTACGTTAAGCAATCTCTGTTTCAGAATGCTATGGTCAACCGTGTCAAACGCTTTGGAGAGATCTATAAAAAGTGAGACAAAATGCTGCTCATTGTAGTAATATAATTTACAACCTTCAGGGCTGCTGTAGATAAGATAGCGTTCGTACATAAAAACTCTTTAAGTTGTTCACTAAACAGAGCTTCAAGTACTTTAGCCAGTGCAGACAAATTCTAAATTGGCCTGTAATTATTTAATAGTCTGATCTCCCCATTTTAACAGTACAAGAACATAGGCTGATTTACAGATCGTTGGGATTTCATCACATTCGAGGGTAAGATTAAAATATATGTTAAAGGTTCAGCTATAAAGTCAGCGGCCAATTTCAAAAAGCTGGGATCTAGAAGGTCAGGACCAGCAGATTTTCTTGGATCTAAAGCTTTAAGGTTATACACAGGTTCATCAGAACAGGATACAAGAGAAGATACAAAGTGCTCATTAAAACGCCTCAACATTTCAGATTGCTGATAGTAGCTTTCTCAGGGCATTTAAGATTTGGCTGGGTGAGTGAATTAATCATCTGGGTTAAATGTACTGAATCATCACAGTAAGATTTAAAATCTTACATTATTCAGTCGTAATAGTGGTAGTCGTAGCAGTATTAATAGTAGCAGTTGTAGCAATAGTAATAGTAGTAGAAGTAATAGTATCAGTAGTAGTCATAGCAGTAGTAATAATAGCAGTAGTACTCAAAGCAGTAATAGTCGTAGCAGTAGGAATAGTAACAGCAGTAGTAGTAATAGTAGTAGCAGTAGTAGCAGTAGTAGTAGCAGGCACAGTAGCTGTAGCATCGTTGAAACACCACAAATTCCCCACAGTGGGATGAAATAAATTAGAACCGAAGCTGGATGAACTCCGCTCCTCCCTGCCCTCTGGCGCGCTGCTTTATCTTTTCCTGACAGTTAGAACCACATCTACTGCAGATACACGAGTCAGCCAAGACACATTGCTTACAGCATGACATTAAATTAAGGGAGGTGTCAGATGTGAGCTTTTCCCCCCCACCACATTTGATATTCTAGATAAGGTGTATCTGCAGTGTAATGATAATCTGCTTTATAGTTTTCATGACCTTGAGGAAGATTGGGATGTCAACATTTTGAAATAATTTCCAAAACACTATAAATCCATTTTGGAAATAAATCTTTAGCTGAAGTTGATCATTTAGAATGTCTAAAAGGTAAATTATCCAGCCTATAAAAATGATTCATGAGAACTTTAAATATCTGCTTTAAAAAGTACCATAATTTGCCATTTTAGTGCAATCAATCATTTTGTCATAGCCCATATCTCATTTAGGAACAAAACTCTTCATATGACAACACTGACATCTAGTGGTGGAAAATGACATCACAACAATATACAACTGAAGTAGAGATTCCTGTACCTGAACCTCAGATATCCAAACCAGTGCTGGACATTACCTTATACTTACTACAATGGCTAGTTATATTCCTAAAAAAAACACATTATAGCCTAAAGCATTTCTCTCATAAGTAACATCTATTTAATTGTCTTTTATATTCTCAAATTGTCTCAAGAAGTTGTTGGACAACTTGTATTGTCCTGCTTCTGTAACAGCCCATGTTGGTATATATTATTCATGTTCCAGTAATGCCTCATAACGATCTGGGTCTAAATGTGTGTATGTAGATGTGTTTTACATTTCCAGCAGGAGCAACCGTGTTCTTTTTAGAATAAATAGAGGAAAAACTGGTAGTTAGCATGAACAGTGATACAGTGAACAGACAAAATAAATAAAAAGAGCGCCACCTACAGAAACTCAGAAACAGAAAATCCAAGGAAAAGGTGATCTCTGGGAAATGCAGTGAAGAAACACCACAGCAATGAGCGCTTAGCACCAAAAGGTCGCCAAAATGTACAAAATAAACTAGGGATTTGAGGATTACCACTTTAAAACAACCACTTCAAGTACAAGTACGTGCAATACTACTCCGCCCGCGTCTGGACACAACCCATTCTGAAGGGGTTCGGGTTTGCTTACAGGGATGTGGAACTCGTGAGCCAGGTATTTGAGCGTGGCGGCCACATGGGCCAGCAGGTCGCCGCGGCGCATCAGGTTCCCGGGCAGCGTCGTGTCGAACTCCTTACGCACCACTGAGGCCACCGAGTCCAGGATGACCAAACCCGCTTTGGTTGAGATGATGTCCTCCTCCAGGTTCTCCAGTCTGCACACAAGACGCGGCAGAGAGATGATTGGAAAACTAAACTTTAGCTAAATGAAGCGGGTGATTCTCTTGATGGAGCTGCAGGCCACCGTACCTGCGAAGGACATCCTGACAGGTGAGCTCCCTGAACAGGTGGACCCGCCCGGCCATCTGCAGAACCCGCTCCTTACACCGGAAGTAGTCTGGGAACCGGTTCTGGGCGATCTCCACCAGCCTGGGGTCGGACGACGAATCGTGTAGTCGTCAAATTGTACAGGGTGACAAATTAACATTTGTAGAATCCGACACGTTTAATTCCATTTCATTTCGAAACGCCTAAGAGGCAAAAGTGCCATTAAATAATTGTGTTCTCAAAATCACCTGGACCAGTAATCATGATATATGATATTATGTTAACTGTTAACGTGAGAACTTCCCATTAAGCTACCAAACCAGTTACCTAACATTAATGCAGGAATCAGTTTTCCTGTTAAAAGTCATATTTCTCACATTATTGGGCTTCATTGCGTTAACAGGACGGTTGAACGTGAACTATGGCGCCACACTAGAACAAGGGGGACGAATGGAGGACGCCTTTGTCACGTCTGATCACTTTTCTGCGTAAACAACAACCACCAAAGGAAGACGTCACCTCTCCGCTGAGAAGGCGGACTCGGTGTCTATGTAGATCACGCCGCCGTCCAGGCCGCCCAAGCTCTTGGGCAGCGTGGCCAGAACGCTGAGCATCAAACACATCTGGGTCTTCCCACATCCGGAGGGCCCCGTCACCTGAGAGGGTCCAGGTGTACGTTCACTCCAGGGTCCTTATTGTGGTTCACATCGGTTTTTAAACCCCCCCCGATCAAACGGAACATTTATCAAGCGCACCTCTGTGATGGTCCCGCGGGGCAGACCCCCTCGGAGGAGCCGGTCCAGCGCAGGTAAGGACGTGGGGAAACAGGACTCGGAGTTTCGCTTCCACAACTCCAAGGCCTTGAAGAAACGACAAGGACCAATGAGTAAGACCAGAAGACGCTGCACTGTATGGTTGGGTCTTGGTCTGGGTCTGGGTCTGAGTCTGAGTCTGAGTCTGGGACTGGGTCTGGGTCTGAGTCTGAGTCTGAGTCTGGGTCTGGGTCTGGGTCTGACTCTGGGTCTGGGTCTGGATCTGGGTCTTGGTCTGACTCTGGGTCTGGGTCTGGATCTGGGTCTGGGTCTGGATCTGGGTCTTGGTCTGACTCTGGGTCTGGGTCTGGATCTGGGTC